>PVKS010002290.1:0-120768 GCA_004027875.1 Aplodontia rufa
AACGACAGGTTACTCCCTAGTTTTTGTCTGTACCCTAGTTTTTTTGTCTGTACTGAAATCTACATAACACCTGGCAACTCCCTTAGAAGGATTATTGATTCCTTGGCTGTCTCCCCTCCTCCTCTATAAAAACCCGTATGCCTTAATAATAAACGGATTCTGAGCTGCCATCAGCTGCGTGTGGTTGTCTCGTTTCCCCAGCTAGGAGGGAAGGGGTCCCCGGACGAGGGGGGACCCGGGTTCCAGCCGTCGGCACTCACCCTCCTCCTGATCGGCTCCCGGGGGGACAATACAGCGCCCCACACATGGACACTTAAAAATCCTAGCTGTTTTGATTTCCCTATTCTTTTGTTTTCTGGATTTTTTTCTCTCTCCTTTTTTATTCTTTTTTGTTGTTGTTGTTTCTGTTTTTGTTTCTGGTTTTATCTTTGTTTGTTCATTTCATGTTTTCTTCTTTTCTCTCCACTGTCTCTCTTCTTCCTCCCTGTATATCCTGTCTATCCTTGTCCTGCCTCCTAAGAAGAGGAATTCTGGTCAGCGCATATAGTATCTGAAGTATATTGTGACTGATCTGCATAATTTATCTATGTGAGCTTCTACCCTTATACAATCACCCAAATCTTATTACTATCTCTTTTACCCCTCCTGTATTTTAGCAGTTATCTTTGCTTCCTCTAGGGCCTGTTTTTTCTTTTCTTTTTAAAATTTTATTCCTTTCTTTCCTTTCCTTTTTTTTTTTTCTTTCTCCAGCAGATCCTGTACCTCCTTCACTTTCTCACTGTACACAGTTGATTAAGGTAGCAAACTAGCTCTCAGTCTTCTTGGGTAGAGGATAACCACGTCTCACATTAACCTCTTCTTCCCTGTACTCTGTCAGTTCCTAAGACATATGCTGTTCTCTCTCTTCCTCTTTCAAAGCCTTCACGCTGCTCGCACCTCATTTCTATCTTTTCCTTATTCCTAATTGAATAGCTGACTTCATGCTAACACATTCTAGTTCTTTATTCTAAGTCATGAGTTCCACATTACCTCCCTACCTCACTTCCTTGGATTTCTAGATTGTACTTCCTGCCATTTACAGAGGCCCTGCTAACTGAAGTGAAGGTCATTCTTCAAAACAGGAACTTGCTGGCTATGTTAACATATTGACAGAGCTCTGATGGAAGAAAACTGCTCCTATAGGTGTTAATCACCATTATGACTGTTTTAATTTAAACCATCTAGTATATGCACCTATAGGCTCACAATTCTTCATTGGCTGTACTGGAAGCTGAATTTGTGCTTCCCAAATAGCACCCTAATCCAACGAAGCAAAGGCATAAGAAGGTCCAATAACCCTTATAAAAGTAATACTCACTGTCGGTCATCAAGCCACAACTCCTGTATCTGAAAATAAGGAAAAGGGGAAATAACTCCCATCCTCAATCTCACAGCTCTCCAATCAAGCACTCCATATATCAACACTATGATTAGTAACTCAATCAAGGAGTTGAAAGAAGAATTAAGGAAAGAGATCAGAGATCAGTTTCAAGTGTTGAGAGACAACTTTTATAAGGAAATAAGGGAACAATTCAATGAAACGAAAGACCATATTTATAAAGAGTTAGACATTCTGAAGAGAGATGTACCAGAGCTATAAGAATTGAAAAATACTGTCAACCAAATCAAATCCTCACTAGAAGATACTAACACCAGACTAAACTCAACAGAAAATAGTACCTCAGATCTAGAAGAACATACATTAGATAATGAAGACAGGTTGAACAATGTCAAATTCAAGGAGGATGGACAAGAAAAGAAACTTACAGTCCATGATCAGAACTTCCAAGTAATATTTGATGACATAAGAAGAAATAACCTGAAAGTATTTGGGCTGGAGGAAAACATCCAACAGCAAACAGGGGGTATTAAGAATATATTAAGTGAAATTATCAAGGAGAGCTTTCTTCATATCAGTATTAACTCAGAATATCAAATCCAAGATGCCTATAGGACACCAATAAACCTAACCAAATGAGAAATTCAACAAGACACATCATATATAAAATGATTAACAGAGAAACTAAAGAAAGAATTCTAAAAGCAGCTAGGAAGAAGCCCAAATCACGTTCAGAGGCAGACCAATTAGAACCACTATGGATTTTTAGATCAGACAATGAATGCCAGAAGAGCTTGGAACAGCATTTTTTAAACCTTGAAAGAAAACAATTGTTAGCCAAAAATAATATACCCTGCAAAACTCAGCATTTGTAGCCAAGTGGATGGAGATGGAAAAAATTTTGCTAAGTGAAGTATTCAAAACTCAGAGGCGCAAGGGCCGAATGTTTTCTCTCATTTGTGGATGGAATATAAGCAGAATTAGTATGTTAGATGGCTAACCTAACAATTACCTCAGCATGTATGAATTCTTACATGATCATGGGGAACTGTGCTTAGGTTCCTGGGGGATGTAGGGAGGGGGTTAGGGAGGGGGAAAGGGAAGAGGAAAGACTTCAAGGTGACCAGAGGGAGGAAGTATGGGGGAATCTAACCTGAGGGGAACCTCTGACTTCCACAAGAAGTCCAATTAACATGGGTCTTAAGTAAAGTGAAACATGGGGCCATGAGGAACCCAAAGGGGGAAACCATGGTCTGACACCAATGTTGGCTTGTTCTGTCATTATACTTTTGTTCTTGATTGTATGATGATGAACCCCTCCTGTTGTATGACCATGTTTATTGAACAAAAATTTTAAAAAGTGATTAAGAAATTAAATACTTCAGTGATAAATTGAAGCTAGCAATATACATGAACACAAACCCTGTCCTACAGAATATTCTCAAGGATATTTTTCACCAAGAAGAAAATGTTAAAACTTCTCTAAACCTTTAAACAAGTGAGTATCTATAATCACAATACACACCAAAAGAGACTCAAGATGGAGCAAAACACAGAAACAATCACAAAGTCTGGGACTCAGATTCCCATATCTGTTCTAACTCTGGATGTGAATGGTCTCAATGCCCCAATTAAAAGACACTGATTGGTTTACTGGAGCAAAACACAAAATCCAACAATTTGTTTTCTACAGGAGACACACCTCACATTCAAAAATAGACACAGACTGAAGGTGAAAGGTTGGTAAAGCAAGCTGGCGTGGCAATCCTAATATCTGATAAAATTAATTTCGATTCAAAACTACTCAGAAAGGATAAAGATGGACATAATATCATACTAAAAGGGTCAATTCACCAAGAAGACATAACAATAATTGGCATTTATGCCCCCAATACAACCCCCCCAAATATATGGAAAAAATACTCAAGGACATTAAACCTTGTCATTGATCTTAACACAATAATACTTCAATCCACCAGTATCTACATTGAAAAGATAATCAAAACAAAAAAAATCAATAAAGATATCTCCAATCTGAACAACTTTATTAACCAATTGGGCTTAACAGATATCTACAGATTATTCCATCCTAAATCAACTGAATTTACCTTCTTCTCAGCAGCTTACAATCTTTCTCAAAAATTGACCACATCCTAGTCCAAAGAGCTAACCTTAACAAATATAAAAAAAAGTCAATACATAATCCCATGTATCCTGTCAGACCACTATGTCATGATCTTAGCAATCAATGTTAAGAAAAACAACAGAAGCTACTCTAATACTTGAAAATTGAATAATGCCCTCTTAATCAAAGAATGGATAAAAATCAAATGAGATCAGAAATCAAGAAATTCTTGGAAATGAATGAGAATGATGAAATAACATATCAAAATCTCTGGGATAGTATGAAAGAATTCTTAAGAGCTAAATTTATAACACTGAATGCATACATCAAAAATCAATAGAGTCCAAATAAATAGTCTTATGCTCCAACTCAAGCTCCTGCAAAAAGAGGAACAATCCAATCTAAAAGCTAATCGAAGACAGGAAATAACTAAAATTAAAGCTGAATCATTGAAATTGAGAACAAAAAACAATAAAAATTATCAAAAAAACAAAGAGGTGGTTCTTCAAAAAAATAAATAAGATTGGCAGACACCTTGCCAACTTCACCAAAAAGAAGAATGAAGTGAGGCAAATCAACAAAATCAAAAACAAAAATGGAGATATCACCACAGACTCAACCATAATACAGATTATCTGAACTTGTTTTGAAAATTTATACTTTACCAAGTTTGATAATCAGGAAGATATGAACAGATACTTGGCCACATACGACACCCCCACAATTAAATTAACACTGGAAAACATTGAAAATCTAAACCAACCTATCTCAGGTTCCAAAATTGAAGCTGCAATCAAAGGCTTTCCAAAAAAGAAAAGCCTTGGACATGATGGATTCACAGCAGAATTCTACCAAATTTTTACAGAAGAATTAACACTGATCCTCTATACGCTTTTCGATGAACTTGAAAGAGTCAGAACATAACCAAAAATTTTTATGAAGCAAATATAACAGTGATAGCAAAATATAACAAATACACATCAAGAAAAGAAAACTACAGACCAATTTCCCTGATAAGCATATATACAAAAACTCTTAATAAAATTCTAGCTAATTGAATCCAAGAGTGCATTAAAAAGATAATACATCATGATCAAGTGGGTTTCATCCCAGAAAAATGGAGCTGGTTCAACATTTGCAAATCAATAAATCTTATTCACCCCTTAAACAGAATTAAAAATAAAAATCATATAATCATCTCAATTGAGGCGGAATTAGATTAGATAAAATTCAAAACCCTTTTATGTTGAAAACTCTAGAGAAAATAGGGATCAAGAGAAGATATTTTAATTATATAAGATCCATTTATGACAGACACATAGCAAGCATTATGCTCAAAAGAGAAAGACTGAAAGCATTTCCATTGAATTCAGGAGCAAAACAAGGATGTCCACTTTCACCACCCTTATTCAGTATAGTCCTTCTCAGATAAGAGAAGGAAATCAAAAGTATTCAAATAAGAAAAGAGGAAGTCAAGTTGTCTCTATTTGCTGATGGCATGGTCCTCTACGTAGAAGACCCTATAAGCTTGACCAGAAGACTTCTAGAGCTTATAAACAATTTCAGAAAATTGATGGCTACAAGATCAACCCCAAAAATCATTAGCTTTCCTATACTCCAGCAACAAGTCCACTCACTGAATAAGAAATCAGGAAATCTGTCCCATTCACCATCTCCTCCAAAAAAACAAAATTCTTGAGCATAAATCTTACAAAGGATGTTGAAGTCCTATACAATTAAAACTATCGAACTTTAAAAAAGGATGTTGCAAAACATCTGAAAAGGTGAAAAAACATTTCCATGTTCATGGTTAGGTAGAGTCAATATCATCAAAATGGCCATTCTACCCAACGCCATATACAGATTTAATGCAAACCCTATCAAGATACCAATGTCATTCTTCACAGATATAGAAAAAGCAATACTCAATTTGTATGGAACAACAAAAGACCCAGAAGGAGGAGGCAGGTGGCATGTCAATTCCTGACCTGAAATTATACTGCAAGGCTATAGTAACAAAAACAACATGGTATTGTTACCCAAACAGAATGGAAGACCAATGGGATAGAATAGAGGATTCGGAGACGATTTTTCATTCCTTTAAGTTTCTGATATGTGATAAAGGGGGCAAAAGCATAGTCTGGAAGAATGAGTCTGTTCAACAAATGGTGTTGGACAAACTGGACAGCCATATGTAGAAAACTGAAATTGGATCCTTACCTTTCACCCTGAACAAAAATTAAATCAAAAGATCTGGATATTAAACCAGCAACTTTACAACTGCTTGAAAAAGAAGCAGGATCAAAATTACATGATATAGGGGTTGGCACTGTTTTCCTTATCAGGACTCCCATGGAGTAAGCAGTATAATCAAGAATAAATGCTTGGGATGCAATTAAACTAAAAAGTTTTTGCACAGCTAAAAATTTAGTCAAGAGCCTCAAGAGAGAACCTACAGAATGGGAGAAAATTTTTGCCTGCTAAACCACGGACAGAGGGCTAATATCCATGATATACAAAGAACTCAAAAAAACTAAACACCAAAATCACAAATAATCCAATTATTAAATGGGCTATGAAACATCTCAATGGAGGAAGTCCATAAAGCCCATAAATATATCAGAAAATGCTCTACGTCATCAGGTATCAGAGAAATGAAAATCAAAACTTCACTGAGATTCCACCTCACTCCAGGGAGAGTGGCAAAAATGAAGAATACAAACAATGACAGATGCTGGAGGGGCTGTGAGGAAAGAGGAACACTGTTACATTGCTGGTGGGACTACAAACTGGTACAGCCACTCTGGAAAGCAGTGTGGAGACTCCTCAAAAACTTAGGGCTGGAACCTCCTTTTGACCCAGCTATCTCACTCTTGGGTATCTTCCCAAAAGAGCCAGAGTCAGCAAATTATCGAGATACAGCTTCTTCAATGTTTATAGCAGCTCAATTTACCATAGCTAAATTATGGAACCAATCCAGATGCCCCTCATTTAATGAGTGGATTAAAAAATTTTGGTACATATATACAATGGAATGTACTCAGAGAAAATGTTATTATGGCTTCTGCAGCCAAATGGATGGAGATGGAAAAAATTACGCTAAGTGAACTATCCCAGTCTCAGAGACTAAAGGGCCAAATGTTCTCTCTCATTTGTGGAAGCTATTATGCAAGTGGAAACAGTATGATAGATAGCTAACCTACCAATTACCTCAACATGTATGAATTTTTACACAATTGTGGGGAACCTTGCCTAAGATGCTGGGGGACACAGGGAGAGGAATAGGGAGGGGGAAAGGGAAAAGGAAGGATGTCAAGGAGACTGGAGGGAGGTAGTATGGGGGAATTAATCAGAGGGGAACCTCCTACTTCTATGAGCAGTCCAATTAACTTGGGATTCAAGTAGGGGGAAACATGGAACCATGAGGAACCCAAGGGGGGAAACCACGGAATAACACCATCTTTGGCTTGTTCCGTCATTATACTTTTGTTCTTGATTGTTTGATGATGAATACCTCCTAATTGTAAGACTATGTTTAGCAAATAAAAAAAGAAAGAAAGAAAGTAGACTAAATATATTTGCATTGTGAAATTATCATGAAATTTTGGGAGCCAGGGGTGGAATGTTATGGCTTGAATGAAAAGCTTGTGTGTTATAATGTGAAAGCTGAGGTGAAATGATTGGGTTATAAGAATCTTAACACAATCAGTGAATTAATCCCTAACAGGGATTACCTGTCAGCTGTATGCTTGTAGGGTGTGGTGGGAGGATGCCGGCCACTGGGAGCATGTCTTTGGGGTTTATTTTGTATCTGACATGGACTCACTCACTCTGTTGCCTGGCGCCATTCGTTCTGCCAGGATGTTCTGCCTCACCTTGAGCCAAGAGGAATGAAGCCGGCCTTCTATGGACTAAGTAAGACCTCTGAAACCATGATCTACAGATAAACCTTTCCTCCTAAAATTGATCTTGTAGGGTCTTTTAGTCACAGCAGCAAAAAGCTGAATAAAACACTGTTTTAAGAGGCTGGAGCGGTGGCTCATTTATTACTGCGCTTGTCTGGCATGCGCAAGTATACAGGTTCAAACCCCAGCACCCACGTACATAGCTAAGTGTCAGAGCAACCAAATCCATGTGAAAAAACTTAATAAAAAATTGATTCTCTCTCTCTTTCACTGGCCTTCTCTCTTAAAAAAAAACCCCACTATTTTAAGTGAAAGATGGTTATTTTCTTATGAATGATGAATATATGTTTATATATAAATATATAGAGAATTAATATATAAATAATCTCCTATTTTGTGCTTTAATCAGCTTTTCACTGTTGTTACTGAAGGATCTAAAAACAACAATTTTAGAAGAAAAAGTTTATTTAAGGGATCACAGTTTCAGAGGTCTCAGTCCGTAGGAGGCCAGCTTCATTTCTCAGACCTGAAGGTAAGGCTAAGCATCATGGTGGCAGGTATGACTCCACTGAGCAGAGCTCAAGGTATCACTTCAGGGAGGAGCAAAGGCAGAGCGAAAACCCATGTCAGAAACAGAATATATATATACCCCAAAGGCATACCCTTAATGACTTACTTCGTCCAGCCACACTCTACCAGCCTACAATTGCCAGTTAATCCCTGACAGTGGATGGGTTTAAGGCTTTAGAACCCAATCATTTCACCTCAGTCTTACTGTAGTGTCACATATGAACTTTTGGAGGACACCTCACATTCAAATCATAATAACATTCTGCTTATCTGGAGAACCTGACAAATCCACTGATACTTTATAGAGTTAAGAAAGGAAAGATGGTGTACTATAAATATAATGAAAATATATTCTCATTTAGCTAAGACATTCTCGGTTATATATTGTGCCAGTATAGTTATTAAAACTATCTCTTCTCACTAACCAAAATGCCCCAGTTGGTCTTAAAATTATGATGATATCAAAATGTTTTCAGAATGATTTTTCAATTATGTGTTACTCATCACCATGTCTTGATGACAAGAAACAGCGTTGTACTTTTTAGCGCTAGAGGTATGTTTAGAAGGCTTTCTCATCAAAGATGTATTCTCTCTGATATTAAAGGTTATGAACCTTCCATTTACATTTTTCCTAAGCACTTCCTGCCATACAGAAGGCACTCAATAAAGATTTAATAAATAAATAACTGAGCTTGGCATTCTTCAAGTGAAATTCAATTAAATAATTTCTTAGAGATTAAATGATAACAATTTAATATTATAGTACCTCTTCAATTTAAGAAACTTTGAAGATCTAAAACCTATAAATGAAAACACTAATAAATTTTTATATCAAAATACATGCATAAATGGAGATATTGTGGATAAGAACTGTGTAAGAATGTATGTTATTATTCCAAAGACAAGTATATACTATACTGAGCAAGTAATCATATGAAATTTTAGAATAAAATGAAGGAATGTACTAAGTGCTCCATAAAAGATAGATCAGACTGCCTAGGAAAATAACTTCCTTGTAGTACCCACCAATCTCTAGTTAAATTGTCACTTTCTAAACTCAGATCATATCAAATAATTCAATGCTTTCCTAAGAATATTTGACTTACAATTAAAATATTAATTTTAAAATATTCCACTCATACTGGAAAATATGCAACTACATTGTTTTCACATTTAAATATGTGGTATAAAATATGCTTCCAGATTTAGCTCCATCATGTAATAGTCTAGAAAGTCATCAATGCTGTACATCCAAAACACCACAAATTAGTCAAGATCTAATCAAATATGTCACTAAAAAGATATACAGATGTGATATAAGACTATGAAAAGCTGCCAGACATATTTTACTAGGGAATTGTAAATTAAAATCAAAACAAGGTACTATGACATATCTATTAAAACATTTAAATACTGACAATACCCACTTTAGGCAAGTATAAGAAGCAAAAGATGTTCATTGATGGTGTGACTACAAAATGATACAGTCATTTTGGAAGACATTTTTGCAATTGTTTATCAAATTAAATATCTTATCAAATTAAATTTAACTTTAACAAAATACCAAGAAACATGCTCTTAGATCATACCTGTATGATTTGACAGCTTAATGTCCATGTAAAAATCTGTGCATGTATTTTAGAATAATTTTGTTCAAAATCACCTAAAACTAATACAACTAAGATGTCTAAGATCAATAAGGGAGTTGATAAATCAGCTATGATACAGTCATATACTGTTTGTTAACAAGCAATGATCAAAATGAGCTTTCAAGTTACAAAGACATTAATGAATCTTAAGATAGATGATAGATTGATAGATATGTCATAGATACATCCATTGATAGATGAAAGATGATAGATAGATGTAAGTGTAAGAATTCAGAGTGAAAAAGCTTTACACTATAAATTTAAATACATGAATATACAGAAAAGACAAACCATGGAGATGGTACACAATCACATGTGATAGAAATTTAGAGTTCAAGGCAGATAGATTAGATATGTGAAGCACAGGAATATGGTAGAGTTAATACTATTCTGGATTATACAGTAACAGAATATATACAATATTAGATTGCTGTTCACAACTGATAGAATAGCATAGAAAGTAAACTTTAATGTATTCAAGTAAACATATTTAAGAAGTCAGGGATATCTGTTTGGAATACAGAATCTAAATATATTAGAATGTATGAAACAACCTTACTGAGGAATTGTGGGTTACTAATCTAAATAAATGGCATGGATAAAAAGCAACAGAAATTATGCATAATTACTATAGCTTATAGTTTAAAAAGTTTGTTTCCTATGTGGGTAGAGTTTGACAATCTTGAGCTAGTCAGCTTTTTGTTTCAGAAGTTCAGTCCACAGTCAACTTGTTATTTGGCTTTGAGTTTGAGATAAGGCAGAATATCACAGTGGATGGATGTGGCACAGAAAAACTGCTTGGCTCATGGCAGTCAAGAAATAAACAGAGATGGGTTTTGGCAAGGAATGAGGATGGATGGAGTCAAGGACCAAATATGGTGCTCAAAAGCACAACCCTAGTTACCTACTTCTTTGAATTAGGCTCCATCTCCTGCAATTTCTACCACCTCCAATAGTCTATTCCTACTATTAGTTTATCAGTGGATTGATCCATTAATGATATCAGAACCATCACAATCATCAAATTCCTCTCCCCAATCCCTATCCCTGAACATTTTTGTAAAGGATACCAGGTTTTTAACACATGAGTGTTGAGAGTCATTCCAGATCCTAGCTACAGCATTCTTCCTCCAGAGTCTCATGCCTGTCTCAGAATGAAAAATGTATTGTCTTTCTTCAAAAGTCCTGTATACTTAACAGTTTTAGCATTGATCAAAAGTCTAAGCCCAAAGTTATCTCATAGCTAGAGATAAACTCTTACCTATGAGCCCCTGTAAAAATCAGAAAGCAAGATATATATTCCCAATACATTCTGAACTGAAAAAACATTCTTGTTCCAAAAAACAGAACAGGGAATAGAAGAAACACTACTGAAGCAAGTCAAAAACCCAGCAGAGCTCCAAGTCAACATTCAGGGCATGTGGTGGTAAGTTGTCAATTCCAAAAGGCTGGAGAAACCCGCATCTAAGAACTTGTGGTTTCATCTTACATGGTCTCTCCTCTGAATGGACTCTGATTGATGCATGCACCTGTCCTCAGCAGACTTTCCATGTTGCTGGATCTTTGCTGGGGTGTCCACTGTTATTTTAGATTCACTCTCATAGCTTTATATGTCACTACTCAGGGGTTGCCTACAGAGATTCTGATGCTGAGACATACTATCTGTCCTCATAGAAATTTCTCTGAGATCTTGGTAGAAGCCTTCATGACCTTATAACTATTGCAGTCTTCATGTTTGCCAAAACAGCATCATTTAGAGGATGACAAGGTCTGCTGCCAGCTCATCCAGAAGCAGAACTTTATTGGATTATCAGCAGTTTTTCAGTGACTTGGTGGTAGAGCACTCACAACAAATGATGGGGAAATATCTTCCTCAGTGGCCCTGTGTGAGTAATGTGGCTAAGAGATCTCTGCAAAGCAAAGTCTTTCAAACAAGCAATCACTTTTACATCCTTGAGTCTGTTATGAGCACAGTCTTATTGATTCCTGAGAGGCCCCCAAGTCATCTATCCTAGCATCTCACTGCAAAGCACTTGGTTTCTCTTTAATTTCCTAATCTCTTTAGCAATCACACCTTCCTATTAAGCCCTATTTTCCATGCAGTTTTCTAGCTATGCTACACATTTTTAAATCTTTCTACTTTGCTTTTTGCTCATTATTATCATAGTAGAACCGGCTAAAAAGCCAGAAATTCTATTCTGCTGCCTGAATGCTTAACTGCTATGAACTTTTCCTCCACTGTATTAATAGGACTATCATATTTATTTTCAGCTGCACATAAAGTCTCAGGGCATGGACATAATGTAGATAAGTTCTTTGCCAGAATGTAATATGAATGGCATCTAGTCCAATTCCAAATAATGACCTTGTTTGCATCTGAAACCTCATGAGTAATGTCTATACTGCCCACATTCCTCTCATTCTGATCGTCCAAGCTCCTGCTACAATCATTTATTGAGCTCTGTTTACAACATTGTAAGGATTCTCTAGTGTGCATTTCCAAATCTTTCCAAACTCCTCCCACAAACCTGTTACAAAAACTTCTGAACCACTTGTCAGGTAGTTCACAATAAGGAATCTACTTCTCAGAACCAGTTTTCTGTGTTAGTCTGCTTTTCATCACTGTGACAATACCTGAGAAAAATAACTTAGAAGAGGAAATATTTGTTTTGGCTTACACTTTCAAATATTTCAATTCACGGTCTGGATTCATTGCATTGGACCTTAGGCAAAGCAAAACATCAAAGCAGAAGGTTGTGCCAGATAAAAGCTGCTTGGCTTATGGCAGTCAAGGAGGAGGGACAGAGAGAGATAAAAGTAATCGTGAGAAAATGTAATCCCCCTAAGCAAGCCCCCAGTGACATATTTCCTACAACTATGCCCCACCTACCTAAGGTGTTCACCACCTTCCTGGAGTCAATTCAGCTCTCAAAGAATGAATCTACTGTTGAGGTCAGAGCTCTTATGATTCAATCACTTTCTAAAGTCCCACTTATGAATATTGCTGTATTGTGGATCAAGCCTTAAACACATGAGACTCTTCGTATCACTCCAGATCCAAAACATAACAATTTCTTATACTATTATACACACATACACTCACACACACACACAAAATCACACATACACATACTGGAATATATATTGGAACTGAACAATTAAGGAAATAAAAGGCGGTTGATAGAAATGAATTTTCTAACTCTTTTAATGGGAGGTTACAGACAAGCAGGAGGAAAACTCAAGAATTATGTACAGTAAGAAATTATGATTAGAGATATCAGGATGAAATCATGTTAATTTAATATAGAAACAGTTTGCATGCGTAAGTATTACAGATACATATGTCAGTCACAAATAGTGATATCTCAGCAGCAATGATCACATCTAGCACTCAATTCTTTATTACTCAACAAAATAAGTCAGGAGACCTTAGAATATTAGGTAATTTTAGGAATGGGATAAGAACTACACAAGATGAGCATGAACTATCTTGTAGAGACAGAAAATAATAATGTCCATATCCAACCTTCTCTATCTCCTCAATGATGCCGGATGTCAAAGTGGTACAGGAGCCAAATGAAAGTGTTGCCAATGGCTAAAGCTGGAAAAACTTAAACAGGAAAATAAAGTCATATTGGATTATAAGTCAAAATGAAAACTAAAATTGTCATTCTTGATATAAATAAATTATTGAATACATAATTAGTCGAGAATAGGTAAACTACTCGTACAGAGAAATTACAAATAATTTATGTATAGACCTCACCCTTAACAGAAAATTATGAAGCAAATATGGCAAAACTGTTTTATTTCATACAGATATTCTTTCAAACACCAGATTAATTTCTCTTTAGGATAAGAAATATAGTGTTATTTCTAAACCAGACTATGTTTCTCTTCTCTCTATTGCTTTCTCCTTTCCCCAACAATTTTGGGGATACGTTTTGAAAGATCAGAGTTTTTGTTTTAGCTTTTTTTCCTTTTTGGTACTAGGGATTAAAACTAGGGGCACTTAACCACTTAGCCACATCCCTAGCCCTTTATATATTTTTTATTTTGAAACATAGCTCTCACTAAGTTGCTTAGGGCCTTGCTAACTTGCTCGGCTGACTTTGAACTTATGATCCGCCTGTCTCAGCCTCCTGTGTTGCTAGGATTGCAGGTGTTTGCCATCATGCCCAGCCAACATACTCTTAAATTGGACATCTCCATTAAAGGAGATGTCTGCTTCCTTATGAAAACATCCACATTTGGATTTATCCATTTGCTTTTCCTTCAGTTCGTTGGAGGAATTGACTTCATGTATCACTTGCTCTCCCCCCCCCCCGCCAAGTTTTACTCTTCATTAAAAAGAATGTAAGAACAATTAGAAGCTCTATTTCTATCTTGTCAATCCAAGCAATTGTTAAAAAGAGGAACAGAACCAGTTTCAGAAAGAACTTTCTTTTCAAATTCTAAGGCTGCGAACCATGCCACGACTCCAGTGTCCTCTGGGAAACAGTTATTCTATCATTCTGTTATTGACTTTCTCAAGGAATCCCATGATCTAAACAACAACCCAATAACAAACTAACATGGAATTGAAGGAAAAGCATAATAAAAGATCACAGTAATAAATCTCTAACCTGAAGCTGAAAACCATTTTTTCACAAAGTTCAAACAAGAACAGTTTCATCACCAGAGTCCATTTTACAACAATCTCAAATTCTGAGAAAAAGAATGTGTGCTAAATACAAATACCATGTCGTTTGCTTCACCTAAGCTAAATCTCACTTCTGTGTTTGTTACTTGACTGTCAAGAATCCCTACCTGTTCTCTGTGGACTGGAGTTCTTCCTTTTGTGTGTACAACTAGTGTTTTCAGTCTCCACACGTGCTTCTGTATTACACCCAACAACCTGGACAATTTATATTACTCTAGCTTTATGTTTTCAAAACCTACAAAGATAGATATTTCAGGAAAGGATAAGCAATGCCAGGCCTTCCCTTGTGAGTAAAAAAAAAAAACAGCATTGTCTGATGTGTGATCACTAAGCACCTAAGTACTAACCTAAGTACTAAGTATCTTCATGGCCTCATAAATAGCAAAGACTTTGGGTATCTCGGTTTCTTCATTTATAAACTAAGCAAATTAGATTCAGGAACAATTAAAATTCTTCTTCTTTTTTTTAACCAGGGATTGAACCCACGGGCACCTGCCCATAGCTTTTATTTTTTATTTTTTTACTCTTTTTATTTTGAAGGAGGGTCTCTCTGTTTTGCTTAGGGCCTTCCTAAGGTTCTGAGGCTGCCTTTGAAGTTCTCCTGCCTCAGCCTCCTGAGCTGCTGGGATTACAGACATGTGCCACCTCGCCCAGCAATAATTAATATTCTTTCCAGCTCTACACTTCTATAATTCTGTTTCAAATATCACTTCAATATAAACTTTATTAATTAAAATTATTGCCTTTGCTTCTTTCAAAACAAATGAAAAATCATAAGAAAGCAGTTTTAAGGAATGATTCCTTACAAAAATCTGTAAGGTCTAAGCCTTTATAAGCAAATGTACTTGGACTCCCTAATCTCTTTCCTGAGGGTGAAAACATAGAATTTATTGAAAGTTAAAATTATAATCTACGTTAGAACATGTCTTTCCTTTTAATCATTTTGTTCACAACAAAATTGAGTTTTTGATTTACTTGCATGTTTCAGACTATATTTTTTTGCGTGTTTCTGAATCAGACAATTACGTCTATTCTTATCAGTGATTCTGAGCGTTAGGTTTAAAATTTGTGTATCTGTGTACAATTTAAAAAAATTTTTAGTTTTTGGGCTGAAGCTGCAGCAGTGGCTCGGTGGTTACAGAGCTTGCCTGGAATTTGCAAGGACGCAAGTTCAAACCCTAACACCAGGTACACAACAATATGTCCAAGCAGCAAAAGTCACATGGAAAAAAACTAAATAAAATTGATCCTATGTGTCTCTCTCTCTCAATATATATATATATATTTTTTTATTATATAAATATATATGTATATAACGAAAAATCCAAATATTCCTTCCCAATAACCTCTTTTGCTAATAGCAGAAGGTATTAGATATATATTCCTATAATTATGGCAAAAGTATATGATGTATTTAACAAAAAAGACAAAGCAAAAAGCATCCTTGGTCCTGGGTTACTATAGAAGTAATGGAAGTTTCATAAATCAAGATACCTGACTCCTATGGAAAAGCAAATATGAATCACAGATCATATTCATGAGGAAGTAAATTTGGGGTAATTAATAAGAGGGGATTTTTACATGACTTTCTGGTTAAAGTTTTTATCTGGATTATGGTACAAATAACACTGAGATTTTACATAACTTTCTTTTTAAAACTATATACAGATGACATTTGTGAGGATTATATAATGATGATAATTGGCACTGCTTATGCACATTTAAAACTGAGTTGGAACACTTTGTAACCATGAAGGCAGTCGAGTATACATTTCCTGAATTTCAGGGTCCTTATTCTAAAAGTTACTAAAATAAGTAATAATCACTTAGACTTTAAATTTAGGAAAACCAATGTCAAAATGTCTCTATCACTGCCTAAATAAGTTACTTTGGACAAATAATCCTCTGAGCTTGAGTTTAGCTGTCTATAAATGGGGACTATAGTATTTACTTCACTGTGTTATGTATAGAAATTAAAAAATACTAAAGTTCTTAGCACACTAATAAGCCCATTCTAAATACTTGATAAAATGCAGCTTTTTGTTTTTACAAATTAGGAAAACAAGGTGTCATTGAGCTGATAGATGTCATTCTTTACTCATGAGGACAGTCTTCATTTCTTAAATTCCCTGTTTTTTTTCTTTTTTTTTTTTTTGTTATTCTATTCAACCAATGATTATAAATAATAAAAGCAGAGTGAGGTGGGTGTAATTTAGGAAATTATTTAATCATATTCTATCTTATACTTTTTCCAACATATGTGTCATTTTCCCCTAAAACTGTGCCTTTCCTAGTGCTCTGCCATTTGTTCAGAAAGCCTGCCCTTCTCATTCCCAGCTTACCCGGATCCTAATTGTGTTGTAAGATTCAAGCTGAATCTCTTGTCCTTTTGCCCATTCTTCTCTGGTGATTGAATTTCACCTCTTTTCCTTCTCTTGAACATTTGTTGTCAGTCTGAAAAAAGATTAGCATTCAGCGCTCTTTTATTATACCAAAAAGTGAGCTTCATCTATAGTTGGACTGTATGGACTCAGTCTTATCACTTACACTGGAGAGTTGGGATGAGGATCATTTTCTGAAAAATTATTATGATATTACCTTTCCAAATGCCTTTCTGAAAACTTGCCAATCAGAAAGTACTAGTAGAAACCTGAATAGCCTCATGTTGTCATAGGGCATTTTTTTTCCTATAAGTTTATCTAATATTTCTAAAGCTTTATTGTATTTATAGCAATCTTAATAAATTTTTTAAAATTTTATGAAAATCACAAAATACAGAAGAATTATTCCTAATTTTCTTATCTAAAGAAAAGTGTTATTGATTCTTTCATACAAATTATTTTTGTATGTATGTGTGTATTTTTAAAAATGATAATTGATAATAACCTGAACATAGTGCATGTTAAATAGCCACTGTTCAATACAACAGATTATGTTGAAGATAAAAAGTAAGTAAATAAATATTCATTGAAATGAGGGGTTACAAAGTAAAATAATTAGAAATAATGCAGAGTGTTACAAGATCCTCTTTACCCTCTCCATATCCTAATGAGAAGACGTAATAAGTCATGAAGGAATGTCATAAAAATAAATTTTTAGATTGAGTAAATGAAATTAGGGTATGTGTGTGCAAGCACATTTCACAGATTAATTATATTTTTAAAAGGTGGCATATATTCACAATGGAATATTATTTAATCATAAAAAAGAAAAAATCATGTCATTTGCAGGAAAATGGATGGAATTGTATATCTTTATGTTATCTAAAATAAGCCAGACTCAGAAAGCTAAGTATTACATGTATTCCCTCATATGTGGAATCTGTGGGTTTTCAGGGTGGGGGAAGGAGCTCAAAGTTACAGGGTGACTATTAGAGAAGAGGAGGAGGAAAATAGAGAAGGGATTCGAAAGGGTAAATGACAGTAACAAGGAACAAGATGTGAACAAAGTATGTTATTTGCATGTATGAAGAGGCCACAATGAAACCTATTATGCTGTATAATTAAAATGCACTAATAAAAATAAACATATTAGAAAAATTCCTATTATTTGATGACATAAATTACCTTAGCAGTCACAAATTGATGAAACAGGATTGGAATTGTACTGGAAGGTTCAACATGTGAAAGGTGATCTTTTTTGTCTTTATTTGTAAAACAAGCAGAAATGAAAAGAATATGCAGGCTTTCTACCAAGAGGAAAGAGTGTAACTAATTGACAGTGAACCAATATAGAAACATATAGAAGGTTAACTCTTAAAATCATGAATAGTTTATATTCAGTAACACATGTCTGTAGTCTAGTAGTATTCAAATAAGTGCCACCCAATGATAACAGAACTTCTAATTGCTGGCATTGCACTCAGTCAGTATGTCTTTGGAATTCAAGATATTAGAGTAGCTAATTGTATTTTGGTACAGAAAGTCTTATCAGGATCTTAATCCCATTTTTGAAGATTATTTTCTAAGTGTAAATTCATGTTATCATTGTAAAGAAAGTAAAAGGAGCTGGAATCTATGTAACATATCTGTAGGAGACCAGCCAGTGAACACTGGTTATAGGACTAAGGGAAGACTCCATGATGCCAAGAGATGTTCTTGCAATATTTCAGTTAGGTGAGCAAATTAATTAATGCAAGAATTTAAACCCAGACACCTAGACAAGAATGAAAAACTATATTTCAATGAAGTTTATGTCTAAATCTCAAATTTGAGAAACATTTACATATGTCTTTCAATTTAGAGTCTGTCTTATCCTAGCATTCAATTTAGTTATGGATAAAGAAAATATACTGAAATATTTGTTCATTTATTAATGAATAATAGTATCAACAGTTAATTTTTTAATCTTAGCATGGCTAGCAATATACCTTTATCATTTCTGGATATTATTTCAAATTATAAAATTAAAAGAGAGAAATTAATTAACTGGTATTTCTCATAGGCATAGAATGACTGTGAAATTGCAGAATAAGAGCAACAACACAATTTTTGAGATTGCTAATTCCTTCTATCACTAAATAGTATTTAGGGCTCAAAGCTGAGTGATTATATCTCTCATCTGGTTTCTTTATTTTTTTTTCTTAAGTAAAGGAATTATGTTTTAAAATAAATTCTCAAATGTGAAAAAATACCTTAGACTAGATTGAAATTGAGAAGAGTTTTTGTTGTTGTTTTGTTGTTGTTATTTATTTGTTTTTGATCTGAGTTACACCATCTGATAGCTGAGACCTTTGTAAAAATAACTTCATTGTCCACTATTATGAAGTGGAGGGAGGGCTTAGGAAAGGTAAGCACTTTATTCCTCATGGCTGTAAGCCATGTTAATGGGTAACAAGCAGTGTGGTGCATGATTCTTTTCATCTTTTATTGTTACTGGGCTTTCAACCCAGGGCCTCACACGTGCAAGGCAAATGCCTTAGCCCCAGCCTTTTATAAAATTGTAATTTTTAGACAGGATTGTCATGGTTGGTCTCAAAACTGTGATCCTCCTGCCTTGGCCTCCTCAGGAGTTGGAATTACAGGTGTGCACCTCTGCCTGAATGGTACATTGCTAGTAGTAATGGATCTCATATGATATAGCCTAGCACTGCCAGTCAGTGCCAATCAATAAGTCAAAAAGAATCGAAAATGCGTGACTAGAGAGTCTTTGTCTGTTCTACTCTGAATTCTGGGGCTTTTTAAAGATACATTTGTGAAATTATCAAACACCAATGAAAAAAGGAGAAACAATATCCATACTTTAAAACTTCTGATATTATGGATTTATTTCCCTAAAATGATCTTGTGTGGAATTCAGGACTTTCCTCCTCATATTTATTTGGTGTGTGACGCTGGAATGTGTTCAATGAATAACGAATACTTTCAGTCACAAACACACTTTCATCACATCAATTCAATTTAGCCTTATCAGAATAAGTTGTATTAACAGTACTCTTCAATGAGAAGCATGTGTGGCTTAGACTTACACAAATATAAGTGACTTCTGGATGATTCGTACAAATAGAGAAATCAATGTCTAACACAGATATGGCAATATCAAAATAATAAAGACAAGTAGGCTTCCTCCTGAAAAATAATTTAATTTTATTTTGAAATGATATCTTTCAGATACAAAAAATATTTAAGGGGATTAATCATTGTTCTTGGGTTACTTTACCACTTTGGAATGCATGTCTTTCAATTTGAAAGGAAAGTTAATAGGAGATTCAAACTTTTATGCGTAAATGAATGACATATTTCATCAGTAAGCATGAAGCATAACTTACCATCAGCCCCAAAAGCTGTAGCTGTGAGCCAGCTTGGATAGATCTTTGCACTATGTTCCTACAAGAATCTTGGTATTAGCTAATTCCACTGTGTCTGTTGGTTCTGTCAACTGAATACCTTGAGATGCTAAATCAGTTTAGTCTATTCTCAGTGAAATAGTATCCACTATTCTTCTAACCCATACAATTATTTCTGTCTTCTTTGCCAGATTTGTACTCTTTGATCTTTTAATTACCTTTGCTGCTAATTAAGCATACTGAATTTTCTTTCTGCCATTCTTTCTTTTTCTTAAATTAATTCTAGTCCCAAGCAGAGGTGAGTGAAAAATCTCTCTGTGAATGCGGGACACCAATGGTGGAAGAAGTGCCTTATTGTAAGGTGGCTGAACAGCAAACTTTCTCCCCAAATTCATTACTATCCACGTAAGGAAGTTTGGTGACACAGAGCCGTGGACAAGCTGAAAGTACAGGAAATTCCAAACAATAGTTTTCCAGCACCAGCTACCCAGCGGGCAGTGGGCTGGGAATTTGCCCCGGAGGGGAGGAAGCTGTGCACACTTAAATAAGCTCAGACATAGTGGTGAGTGGTCAGCGGAGGCTGGGTGCAGGACTCAGGTGCTCCAGAGCTGCAGCAGCAGCAGGAACAAAGAGACTGCCTTAATACACACAAATTAGAGTCCCCTGATTCTGATCACGTGAAGAAGCGTGGCAGCACTGCCCTTTTGAAACCGCCCAGAGGGTGGTACAGGAAACCGCTTTGTGAACAGTGAACCCAAAATCATCAGATACAGACTGGAATAGGGAGAGCTGTCCAGAGGAGCGGCTGGTTCCAGGTCCCCAGTGTTTTGAGTGTCTGCCCTGGGGGCTGTGTGGGCCTGGTGGAACCTCTCTACTGGTCCAGCAACTACTGTTTAGAGGCTTCTTCCCTACTCCATTACACCCCTGATCTGCATTACATCCATGATAAGGATTTTGCTCAATAGGATCTAAACGGACTGGGTGGGGTGGGGGGAGGGTTGGCCGGCGGGTCCAACAGATACTGCCTGAAACTCTCAGGTGAGGCAAAGGCTACTGTTGGCTTTAGGGACCTATGAACAGAAAGGGCATCCTGGCTTCAGTACTTTCCTCTACTTTCAGACTCTGAATTCTGTGAACAGAAGCTATCCCATAAATCCTGGGTGCTCCAAGTGGGACTGGGCTTCCACACCCCCAGTGGTTGCATTTGAGACCTCCCCCAAACACTGGTTTAGCTGGGCTGGTGTCTCCTTTATGCTGGCCTCCCCTTGCTGGGGTTCTGATAGCCCCCACACATCATCTCTTGGGGCAAGCAGGGACCTCAAGACACCCAAGAGTGGGGAGAAAATGGTTCTGGGTGAGCTCAATTCAGGCCGGCCACTCTCCATGGAACAATAAGAGTTCCTTACAGCTGTACAGGATCCACAAGACTTACAACAACTCCTGGGTTCCCGGCAGAAGTGGAACAAGAGTTTGGGCCGGCAGACACTAACCTACCCAACAGTGCAACTCCAGTAGCCCTGAAGTCTGTTCTTATAGGAAGCAGGGAAGGTGAATGCTTGCAACCCCTCTACAGGAGAAAATTACTGGGGGGCCTTTTGGGAATCTCACTGTCATTCCCTTTAAGAAACTCAACTGGGAAGCGAGTTCACCTAGAAATCAGCTATGAACACATACCCCCATTGTACATTTTGACCTCGGTGGTAATAGTTCATAACCTTCCCAACTCCTTTTTATCTGTTGTTGTTGTTGCTGTTGAATTGGTGTTCCTTGGTATATACATTTTTTTTGTTTGTTTGTTTGTGTAGTTGGTTGTTTTTTACTGCAGCTATTTTTGTTGTGTTTGCCTGCTGTGTCCATATTGCTGGGGTTTGACCTGTGGCTGTCTGCAATATTGCAAACAAGTCCTCAGTCTCTTTGGGTTGAAAAGACTTCCAGTCTCTGCTACCCCCATCTTTCTTTTACTCCATAAATTCCTAAACTATATTCGGTCTCCCTCATCCTCCTTCAAAGTCAATACCCTACTCTCATCCCATTTCTATCTTTTCCTAATTTCTAGCAGAATAGCCTACATCATCTCTTCTACCTTGTAGCTCAATATCCTAATTCACAAGTTCCACGCTACCTTGTAATAAGGTTACCTTTGCTCTCTAGACATTTTTTCCCTCACCTACAAAGGTCCTGGTAAACTGAAGTGAACACCATACTTGAAAACAGGTGTTTGCTTGCTAACCAAGTATAGCGTGAAAGCTGTCAAGAAAGAAAACTGCTAATCCAATTGCTCCTATAGGTACCAATCAACACTGTAACAGCTACAGTTGACATTGTCTGGTGTATGCAGTTGTTGCACTTATTCACTTCTACACCCTATCCCTTGAGGTATTGGAAAACCTAAAGGTCCACAATACTTCACAGATTGGAGTGCCAGACATTGAACTGTGCTACCCAAATTGTACCCCAGCCCAACTAAGCAAAGAGGTAAAAAATTGCAATATCATCAACAAAGCCCCCAAAAGAAATATTCAGTGTTGGACCTCAAGCCGCACTCCCTGTAATTGAAAATGAGGAGAAAGGGAAACAATCCTCCACCTCAACCCTGCAGCTCTCTATCCAAGATGCCCCTCACTGAATGAATGGATTCTAGAACAGTAGTACATATATAGAGTGGATTTCTACTTTGCTTTAAAGAGAACAATATCTTGGCATTTGCAGCCAAATAGATGCACATGGAAAAAGTTAGGCTGAGTGAACTATCCCAAACTCAAAGACTCAAGGGCTGAATTTTTTCTCTCATATGTGGAAGCTAGAATACCATCAGAAACAGACTGAAAGTTGGCTAAGCTAATAATAACTTCAACATGGGTGAATTTTTACACTAGGATGTAAAACCTTGCTTTTGATTCTGGGGGATGAAGAGGGTGGGAATAGGAGGGATATCAAGACAACTGGAGGGAAGGAATGAGGGAGTTATCAACCCAGTGGAGAACCTTCGACGTCCATGAGAACCCCAACTAACATGTGTGTAAAGTAAGGGAAACACGGGATATAGGGGAACTCAAAGGGGAGAGATCATGTCACTATGCATGTGTTCATGAATGTGTGACAATGATTCCCTCCTATATATATAAGACTATATTGAACAAATAAAAATAAATAAATACATAAATAAATTATAGTCTCCAGAAAATCCAAAGTCTTCTTTGTGCACCCTTCACTTCATGTTGATGGCCTTCTACCCATCACTCATTGATGGCAGAACAGGAATATGAATATTTTCCCTTGTGACAGATGCCTTTACAAACAAACCATAATTTTAAAAAATAAAAACAGCTGAATTTAGGCCATTTGACCATACCTCTTACATTCTTTGTTATAAATACTCCCAATTATTTGTTGTTGATTTAGTCACTGGCTTTATGGCTATCCTTGGTCCCACCATTATCCTGAGTGACTGTGGTATCTTTGGTTGATAATTTAATCCATGTTTTTCGTTCTTACTTTCTTTTTTAGAGAAATTGACAGTGATAGAAAGACAGAAAGTCAAAGAGAATCAATTTTTATTGAGTTTTTCACATGGCTTTTGTTGCTGTGACACTTAGCTGTGCATGTGGGTGCTATGGTTTGAATCTGTGTACTTGCACATGCAGGGCAAGCGCTGTAACTGCAGAGTCACTGCCCCCAGCTCTAATTCATATTTTATAATTGTTTCTTCTCCTTATTGTCAATAGTTTTATTGTTCATGCTGAAGTTATACCCTTCACACTCACAATCCAGAATAGAATAAAATCTGTAGCATATAGTTTCATCATCTGAACCTATTTTTCTAGCTTTCAGTCTCTCCCTTTAAACACATTTATGACACTTTTTGTTTCTGGAGCAATCTATTTTCTATCAATCCATCAGCTATAATTGAGCATCCTTTTCTTCCTTATTCAGGACTCCAAGGCATGCCAGTTCTTATTGTTTTTATTACTATTTTATTTACTTACCTATAAGGATCTCTCAAAATTAATCATTTAGTTAATTAGAGAAGACCAAAATGATACAAAAAAAATTATGGCACAGTAATTAGTCTCATTTAAAAGCATATTTAAACTGTATATTTCCAAGTATGAAGTTTTTAGAAATACAATTTAAAAAATTGGTTTAAATATGAGTTCTAATCTAATCTTCAGATATCAAATATTTCATAAAGTTTTCTTATAATTAAAAGAGTGGTAAAAACACATGGATCTATGTACAATATTTATTAGGTGGTCATTAAGCTTATATTCTTGAATATTTAGAGAATGCTCTCATCATTACTTAATATTGCAATATCCTAATTCATAGGATTCCTTGAAAGGGTGGTAAAAAAGAATGAAACATGTTTTCTCACTTAAAAGATTAGAGCATTACTACAGTCTGAACCAAACTTTAAAAAAATAATGAATTATATATATCAAACTAGAAGGAGACACAAAGGTAGTTTAAGGAACAGGAATCCGTAGAAATGCTATGCTTTCTCTTTTATGTGGAGGCTAAAGAGGACAATAAAGAAGAAATGTGGGAAAGATCTCATGAAAATAGAAGGGAGATCAGTAGAGGAAAAAACTGAGGGAGGGAGCAGAGGAGGAAAATAGGACACAGTGGGAAATCATATTGGTGAAATTGTTATGTTGTATGCGTGTATGAATATGGAACAACAAATCCCACCATTATGTACAAATACAATGTGCTAATAAAACTATGGAAAAATGAAAATAAGGAGGTTTTAAGAAACACTATAGGAGAAGTAAAATAATTTTTCATTAAATAGCTTTATTTTAACCAGGTGCTGTGGCATGTGCCTACAGTTCCAGCTACTCAGGAAGCTGAATTTGGAGAATCTGAGCTCAGGAATTGAAGTCTAGGTTGAGCAATATAGCAAGACCCTGTATTAAAAATAAATAAATAGATAAAAACAACAACAAAAACATCACAGTAAAAAAAAAATTTTTTTTAAAGGGCCCCTATGTTCTAAGTCCATTGAGAAGCTGATTACTCCCATATTTCAGAAAGGCATGAAAGTCAGAAATAGAAAAAGTGAAATTAAAATAAAACATCAAAATGTCAAAATGCTCTGTGAGTCTGACCTAACAAAAAGTAAAGGCAGATTACATTAGATATTTTTCTGCTTCCTCTTTTTAGTAGCTACTAATTACCTTTCACTTTTATTTTCCTTGTAAATATCCCATCCTTTCTCAGTTTCAGGATTCAGAGATTGTTAAGCATTTATACTTACTAAGCAGGAGGGCCTGATAGAAAAGGTAATTTTGCTCATTTGTTTTTAGTTTTAGGAATAGCATATCTACTTCTAATTTTTTATTTTCATCTGAGGGTAAAATTATTTTAAAACTGTATAAACAGAAACTTACCTAAGACTTATGTTTTAATATATGGATGTCTATCTAAATGATCTTGAATTATTATTCCATGTAACAATACTTTCTCAAGTAAAAATAGCTCTTACTTCTTAAAAATAAATAACCTTAAAAAATAAATAAATAACCTTATACTTTTTAATATGCATCATTTTTCCTCAAGATTCAAGTATTTGTTCTCAGTTGCACTGAGTTGGATAAATGGAAGAAAATCAACTTCTTATAGCCATAGCACTTTTCAAAAACCTCTTCTATTTTTAAGTGTTTATATTTTTCTGCTTCTTTTATAGTAGTGGCAGATTTATTTCCCTAAGCAGCTGTGAGTAGGACTTTCAGAATAAGTATATGTAAAATCGTATTAACACTGCAGCCTGTTTCTTGATGAGAGCAGGCATTTGTATACACGTTAAGCTTTCAGATTGTGAAACTAATGCATAAGCATGTAAAATGATTTTGTATTTAGAATTTCAATTATATATAAAGTGAGTAGGTTGATGTCTACTCTGACACATTGTACGTGAAATAAGGATGATTATGGATATGTATTGAGATACTTGATTGGAAAACTCTCAACTCACTCACAATTCATTTTTTTTTCAACTAGGATAACTATTCAGAACCTTCATTTTCCCCAGGATACAGAGCAAACAGACTCTGCTTTACTTAATTCAAGGAGAGATGACTATGATCAAGTAGAAAAACAAATTGTGTGACTCCACAGTGTGCACTCCATGGAACTGCACAGATGTAAAATTTATAATTTTATTTCTCTTCTAAAATTTATTTACTTTGATAGCATGATTGTTATGTCATTATCCTGTACTAATGTTATCCTTTAATATTACCATATATTTAATATATTCAGATAACAGTGGCTTTAATACTTTAAAACAATCACAGTAATTACTACCTATGGACAATTTACTAAGCATCAAACCTCATGCTAAGTGGTCATCTTTGTCTCTAACCCAAGCCTGAATCAGTCCTTAAGTTGAAGTTAGTATTATTTCCTTTAACAAAAGAATACTGATTAAAGAACAGCCACTTTATTTCAAAGCCAGGATTCAAAGCTAGTTCTCTTTGGAACCAAGGCCTGTTTGACATTAAAAAAAGAAAGAAAGAAATGAAAGGAATTATGAAGCATTTCTAGAGTGAGAAACAACTGGACTTGAGTCTTGACCCTAATCCTAGCTATGTGGTCTTGGGCAAACTCATGTGTGTGCTCACATGTGTGCATGTGAGTGCCTGTGCACACATGTTTACGTGTGTGTGTGTGTGTGTGTGTTGTTTCACTAAGAAATGGGGGTAAAATAGGTTCTACTTCATGGAGCCATCCTTAGGTATAGATGAGCTAGTGCATACATGTAAAGCAGTGAGCATAGTACCTGTCACACAATACACACACACACACACACACACACACACACACACAATGTTTTTAAGTTTTAATCTCAAATTTAAGGTCAATTGAAGAGTAGAGTTGAAAATACCACCTATTTCATTAAGGTGTGGTGAAGATAGAATGAGACCACTCCCTCAAAACTGCACTGGGAATGTGAGTGCTTAATAAATGATATTTATTTCCATAGCAATCATCATCATCATCATGCCAAGTATTAACTAATCACTTATTGAAATCTTGCTTAAATGAATAAATGAATTTAAGCAAGAAGAAATCCTGACACTTGGCTTAATTCTTTATGGCCTTTCCTTGCTGTCAGTGGAATAAAGGGAAATCCACATTTCCAGAATGTGTTCTGTCTAGGTGAGTTTTGATGAGAATCCACGAAGTGCAAGCATACATATTTGCTTAAAACCCTATTGGTTGTGGATATTGTCATCTTTTCACCTCTTAAAATACACCAAGAAAGGCCCCATGGTTCTGAGGAATTGCCTCAGCATTCTGTTATGGCTCATTTAAATCTTAATAGTATATAAAGAGAATACTATTTGTTTTCTTGACTAAGCCCAAAAAAGACAAAAAAAAAAAATCAATATTGAGAGCAGGGACCTTGCATTCTATTTATTTATAAAAGACTCAATAGGTAGTGAGCCTCCATAAAACTGTCATTTAGAACAATTTCTTAGTTCACTAAAATGGAAAAATATTATATTTGGAAAGGAAAACAGTATGAGAAAAAAGGGCAGAGATTCAACATGTACTAGAATTAATTTGTAATGCAGTACAATATATAGTCTCTTTGTGGAATAGCGTTTTTCTTTATGTTAATATTTGACGTATCTTAATGTAAAATTAAAATTAGGAAGGATTTGAAATGCCATGGCAAACTTAAATTTTATTCATCATATGCTGAATGAAATGGGATACAGTCTTGTGGTTGCTGATTTGTAATGGTATGTAATGATGTACACAAGAAAAATCATGACAAAAGAGGCAGTAGGTAGACAACACAGAATGAAGAAAATTAATCTTAATTGTATTAAAATTAAGCAGAAATCCTAAAGATATAATTACATCTGTGTTTCATTAATACAAACAGAATAAAAGTAAAACTCTGTGTACCAGTAATCAGCTTTTATTTTTAATATTTATATTTCAAAAAAGTGAAAGTCAACCATTTTGTCTCCTTTTCCCTTGGTTAGGAGTATGTGTGATTGTATTTATCAATACAATGTT
Source organism: Aplodontia rufa (assembly GCA_004027875.1). NCBI lineage: Eukaryota > Metazoa > Chordata > Mammalia > Rodentia > Aplodontiidae > Aplodontia > Aplodontia rufa. Next base: position 28,152 of record PVKS010002290.1, read on the forward strand.
TTTCTCCTTTAATAATTGCTTATTCTCCCGGAAGTAGATGTATCAAATTATTAAATAATCAATATTAGTTCAGTGCCTCCCATTCCCCAAATATTGTCTTAGGTATTTGGTAGATATCAGTAAGAAAAACAGAAAAGGTGCCCTTTTTCCTACACGTTAGTAGAGGAAGGCAAATTAACTGACATGTAAAGTTTACAGTCATAATATAAAAAAATCATGAGAGGCTGGTTAATACTCTGCAATTTTCTAGAATTATACATAACTTCAATACTATGGGGAAGCTCCACCTCTCACTATATTTTATTTCTAACTTCTGAAAAACTCATGCATGGAAATTGTTAAATTCCAGGAAATGACAACTTCACATTTATTCTCTCAATACCTGCAAGATTCAGATTGTTACTATTTCAAGCCTACTTTTGATTTCTGATTTTCTATGCTTGAAAATGTAGAGAACTTCGGTCATAAATTTGTATGCAGAAAGTATTGGTAATATGTTTCAGGCAAGGGAAAATGTATAGAGATATGAGAAAACATACTTTTCAGGCCATTGGATGCCTGCATCCTTGAAGGTGTAGGTCCGTAGAAATTACACACATGCCTGCTGAGACATGGCCCACATATTCATTTCATTTTAGCATAACTTTTTATTTAGACTTCTCATATCTATAAGAAGTCCCATAAGCAAACCCATAACTATTGGTTAGTTGGTCTTTCTTTCTTTCTTTTTTTCTTTGGAGAGAGGCAGAGAGATTAAACTTTATTTAGTTTTTTCATTTGGCCTTTGATTCTCTGACACTTAGTTGTGTATGTGATCCCAGGCATTAAACCCGGGACCTTGCGCATGCCAGGCAAGCAAGATACTGCTGAGCCACACTTCCAATACTTATTGTTTAGTTTTAATGCAGTGGAGTCTCATTTCTGTCTTTCATGCTTCGCATTCATTAATGATTTAACATGGGCTTTCATTTTATTTTGCCTACTGTTGTTTTGTTTTGTTCCATCTCTCTCTCTGGGACCTCTTCAATTCTTGAGGACAGTCTTCATTCCTCTTGGGGAACTGGCTCACAGGGAAACACACAGTCCCTCCCATTTCAATTTATAATATGGAGTTTGCCTCAATTGAAAAGATCATCATTTCCTTATGCATTAAAATGACCACATCCTTGGACCTGAAGACTGTTGAAAACTTGGTCTTGTGAGTTATCCTCTGTTATGGAAAATACCCAGCTGATTTCCACCCACAAGCTCCCTGTGGTTGCTAATTGCTACACTTTATGGGGTGTAAGGCAATTGGTGGCTTTATTTTCCTGTGACTTTATTTTCTGTTTAGAATAATAAAATAATAGTCTATTTTAGAAAAAGATTATTTTCACCTTGTAAAGGCAAAAAGTTGAAGGAATCCTTGTTGCCATTTTTCTTTTCCTTCTCCTTTTACAATGAAATCTATATTTACCTTTATGTTGGCATTTTATGATTAAATGTCCTAATTAATTCAGTGGAGCAGGATTATTTTGCCAGATTTACAAACTGTCCAGTCACATACTTTGAAGTCATCTAGGTGAGGAAGAATGCTCTTTAAAATATGTCTGAACAGATGGTCAAGCTCACTGGTAGGTTTTGTGACATGAATGAGGGAACTATTCAAAACCCAGACGTTAGATCAATTGTGGCTGGAGGCACCCAGGGCCCACGCCACGCAGGCAGCTTTAAGATGGTGGCTGGCGGCTGGCGACTGGCCAAGCCTGGTCAGCTGATCTTGTGCTGTTCCTGGTTCGTATGCTTGCAATATCTGACCACCTAGGGACAACCAATAGGAGCCGGCAGAGTTTTCTTCCTCATAGCAACAGCCTATGGTTTGGTTCACTTTCACTATTTAAGCTGTTTGACTTCCTGAATAAAGAGAGATCTCTGCAAACAGCAAGAGTGTACACATCGTTATTGCCACTTCGCTGGTCGAACGCGGCAATCAATAAACTCCGATCTAGACAGATTTGAAAGGTGGAGAGAAGAGCCAGTCTTAGCTTCTGGTGCAAAGTCCAATCTGATAACTGAAGCTAGTTTGCATGTTCTAGGCCATGATTGTTTCCACAGGGCGTAGTTAGTCATTCGCAGGTGTCACAGTGATGTGGCAGAACATCCAAGAGAAGTTAACTCAAATAAGATGATTAATTCAAAGTGTGGAAGACTGGCTTTGACACATACTTCTACCACATGATAGTGTGACTTTGGTTAAGAACACAGTCTGTGATTCTCAGATTTTCATATCTATAAAACAGGAAACACAAAATGCTAAAGTAATCTATGTTTATCTGTTATGTGAGGAATATTCATAAACATTTGAATGCAGAAGAAATACTGCATCTTGAACCTAAAATTCAGTGCACACAGATAATACTAACAGTAAATACTTATTTCACGGTAACAAAAATAATGTTTTACTTTTCTTCAGTACTTCATGCATTACCAAAATAATTGGAAAACATTATATCAAATCTTTATTCAATAATTAGGACATGGTTTGTTATTTCATTTTAAGGTTAAGGATAAAAATTGTGAAAATTTAAATGTATTAGTTATGTTTATTTTGTATGAGAAATGAATCACATCCTAAAATGCCTTGAAGTTATAACACACTTTACTGGCTTATGCAATACCAAAGTCTGACGTTAGGGAGGGTTTCAAGCATAAATAAATGTAGGGCTAATAAAAAAGTGGTCTTACCTTATTTTTCAGGAATACGACTACTTAGGTTTTGCTTCATTCTCAGGGACTGAGTGTTCTTCTCAGATAACTCGAAACGTATATGGTCCAGTAGGAAGACGGCTGTTGCACCTGCCAACAGAAAGATGTCATAAAGTTGAGTTCAATTTTTTTGATAATGATTGAAAATTTTCTGAGAGTAATTCTGACTTCAGAGGCTTGCATGACACATGAACCCAGCATCTGGATGTACAGAAATAGGATTTTCTATTGACAAATGCTCAATGCATGCAGAGCAGTATAAGGTGAAACCTCTCGCTTGGCTCACATGAACAAAGAGCCCTGGAGAAGCGCATAGCTGGATGAAATTTGGGCTTGACTCTCAAGAAGAGGGAATGCATGCTGAGATGCCGACAGAAATGTACAGAATTAAAGACACATGGTGTAGATCCCAACAAAACGCAGGGGACACAGGTATTCTGACCACATGCATACGAATGGAACAGCCAGTAAAACAATACTACATTTTTTTTAATTAAATGAGCTTATAAAGAGAAAGGAAAAATATATGTGCTAGTAGGATGTGATCAAAAGTTTAAAAAAATTATTGTTATTATTATCAGGGTAACTAAAGTAATTTGTATCATATTAGAAGAGCCCTGCAAAGATTCCTGGAAAGTATCCAAGAATGATAAAAATCTCCTTCACATTGTATGTTTGGCATGTACAATTCCAACTGAAGTTATGACCAGAAGTTTCTGTAACATAATATATCTGTGCAGACATATCCAAGGGAACTATTTTTCTAGGCAATGCATTTTTTGGCTTCTTCATTTCACCATGTTTAAACACCATCAAATAGTGATAGATGTGTACTCATATGTGAAACAAGCATAGCTATTGATATTTTCCGCTGAGAAGCAGAGTTCTATAACTCTGTTGAAGTCAGAGGCATAAGTACAGGACTGAGTTCTCAGAAATTACTCCTTCCTTTCAGATCATAAGGAAAATAACCTAGATATTTATAGCCAACTCTATTAAGTATTCAATGATTATTTGTTGATTCATGCATTGATTTTAATATAGGATGTTGTTATTTGAAAGGACGTGTTGGTGGGAAAAGATCTTATTGGGTTGATTAGACAGGCAGCATGGCCTTGGTAAGTAGTTCATGTGTACTATTTGCTGATATTTGTAATTGTAGATTAGAAAGGAGAAATACAGGAGGAAAAGAGAAAGGAGAGAGACAGAGAGATGGCAGAAGGACTGACAGTGTGTTTCAGCTTAGTTTACTGATCTAATCTTTGCCAAAGTTTGCTTCTGCTTTTTCTTTCCTTTTCACATCATATTGATACAAAATGCTGTTTTAAAGATTGGAGCTAATTTGGTAATTGTAAAAGCTATATCATTTTGATAGCAGTTCATTCAAATTCTTATGGAAATTGGATTAGCATAGAGTTTATAATTGTGAGGTGATTAGTATTCAAACTCTGAAAGAGTAATGTAAAATAACACAAATGTGTTATATTGGGAATACACAACAATGACAACTGACATAGTTTGGTGCTGATATAATTTAGTAATATAACAGCTAGAAAGATTTGTGTTAAAATTGGCCTAAAGAAATTTATGGGTTTATTTTTCAAACATGATCATAAATCATAACAATTTTATTAACTTTAGTTGGCATTAAGTCTGGTTTCTAAATTATTGAAATATGAAAACTTTTGATAATAAAGGCCAAATAATTCTAATACATATTCCCTCATCACTGTTTTTGGTCTTTGAATAATTTAGAAATTTTTTTACATGTTCCCTCAGATCCATTTTCATAGAAAGAACACATTTTTACTATTGACAGGACAAAATGTCTGAATATTTTAATCAATTAAGTCTATCAGCACTGTGAATATATAGGACATATGGAATCTGTAAGCAAAAGGGAGCTTTATAATACAGAACTGTGGATTGAGTTAAGAGGACCAATTCAAAAGTATTTATATTTCTACTTTAATTTAGGCTGAGTCTTTATGCTACTAGTAGCATTAACAGCATGAAGCCAAGCGATCTCAGCTATATTCATAAGAAACAGCAGAGAAAAAGTTTTAAAATAAGAAAAGTTCTGCTACGTAAGAATTTAAGGTGGCAAAATGAAGGCAAGAAATATAAAAGCGATGGAGAGATCAGGAATTCATGAATGAAGAAATAGTAAAGTAGGAGCAAGAAAAAGGAAAGTAAGACATTTTGAAAAGAGAACAACTGAAGCTGCTAGAATGCCAGTAGCTATCTGTTACATCTCTCAGAGGGTTTGATTCCTTGGGCTTCCCAATATATGCTGTATCAATGTGTTCAAACTCAATCCATTAGTGAAATGTGAAATATTTGTTTATGAGATACAATTGAAAGATCCTTAAGACCATGACTTCAGAGACAACCCAATTGGATTTGTTTCTTTTTTTCTGTTATTTAACTGCAATAACCTCAGGCAAAGTACTTTGTCTATGGTTCAGTTTCCTCATCTGTAAAATGGAACCATTAATAATTCCCATTTATGGGTTTATTGTGATAATTATACATATTATAGTATTTTATTTCTGTGCTGGAAAATAAGTAATTGTTTGCTATCAATGTTGGAAATATAGTTCATTAATAGTAGGAGGACTTTTATTTCAATTTAAATAATTTTATTTTAGAATAGTTTTATCTTTACAGAAAAATTGAGAAGATGATGAAGAGAATTCTCACTGAATTTTTCTTAGATGTTACCTAATGTGTTTATACTGTTCCAGGACTCTATCCATGATACCACATTGCATATAGTTTTTATATAAACTCCTCTTTGTTATGACGTTTTCTCAGACTTTTCTTGTCTTCATGACTAACACAGCTTGAAGTGTACTGGTCAAATATGCTCATCAAGTGAAATTTTTCTGTTTTGCTCATGATTAGACTGGGATTATTGGGTTTGAGACAAAGACCATAGAGGTTAAGTGTCATCACATCATATTAAGATGCATATTGTCAACATGACTTCTCATAGTTGATCTTGAATACTTGGTGGCCAGTTATAGTTTGCTTCCTTAAAGGTAAAATATCTACATAAATTACTTGTAATTATTCATGGGAGATTTTTGTTTTCTCAATCATTTATTCTATCATTCACTATTTATTCATTTATATCAACATGAAATCTTGAATATTTGTTATACATTTTCAGTTATAATCCAATAATTCATTTATTTCATTCCAATCCAAAAGTTTCAATTTTTTCATTTCTTTCAATTGGTTTTGGTGTTCCTCTGACAAACTATCATATTTATGTGTACTTGTATAATATATATGTGTGTGTTTACCACATTGCCACTTTTGGGCATTACAAAGAGTTAGTAGATATATATTTGGTGACCCAGTCTTAGAATCAGCCACTTTTTCAAGGAGCTCTTGAAAGGGTTATGGTTTAACCATGAGGTGTCCCTCAAAAGCTGAGGTATGAGACCATGCAAAAACCTTTAGAGATGAAATGATTGGGTTTTAAGAGTTTTAGCAAATTAGTGCATAAAACCCTGATAGGGATTTGCTGGGTGGTAACTGTAGGCAGGCAGGATGTGACTGGAGGAGGATGGTCCTGGGGGTATGACTTTTGGGTATGTATTTTGTTCTTGTTAGGTGAAGTTCTCTGCTTTCTCATGCAATGTGTTGAGCCACTGTTCTCTGCCACACTCCTCTACCAAGATTCCCTGGCTTATGTTGGCTCCTGAGGTATGGTGTTGGCCATCTATGGACTGAGACTTGTGAAACCATGAGTACCAAATAAACTTTTTCTCCTCTAAAATATTCTTGTATGAACTTTTGGTTGCCTGGCAAATAAACAAAACAAAAAACAAAATAAAAAAAAATGACTAACGCACTTTAATTAATAGATGGTATTAGGAACCATGGTGTGACTGTTTGGTGTATTTACAGCAACTGGGGTATCCTTACTTTTAGGTTTCCTTACCTGCTAGTACATTGAAAAATATTCATGTACATTGAACTTTGTAGGTAAATGCAACTATAATCATGCCTACATGAAACAACAGCTTGAACCTATATTATGCTATAAATGAGTTCATACTGATATATCTACTTGTAATCATTACCACAAAGATCATTCTAATTTTCACATTTTGCATATTTGAAAACCCCTACTGTATCAAGAAATGTCTCCAATACTCATTGTCAACTTACTTAATATTTTAATTCCTGCATCCATATACAATATTGTTAGGAATTTTGTTGCATATCACTTTTAAAAACCCTATTTTATTACCTAGAATACTGACTTTATTTTTCAATATTTTCCCTAAATTTTATAGATTATACTTATTTCTCAAATTATTAAATCTACACACCCCCTTTGTTGAGGTTATTTCCCATTTTTTCCCTTTGACAGAAGTCAGTTAACTATAATTTTGTGGATCATCTTTGCCATCTTTATTCTATTATATGTATCTATATGTTTATTCTTTTGCCATTATTATAGGTTTATAATAAATCTTGAAATTGATGAGTTTCTTATTTGATATTTTATTTTTCTTTAAGAGTTTCTTGACTAATATAGCTATCTAACCATTTTGTCATTCTATACATTTTAAAATTATTGATATCCCAAAAATAGCTTGATGGGATTTTGATTTGAATTTATATGGATCTATAGATAAAGTTGGGAAGAAGTGATATCTTCATCATTTAGAGTATTCCAATTCATGAACATGTAGTATTTCTTCATTTATTTAGATTTTAAAGTTTTCTTTGGAGTTCTGTAATTTTCCGCATATAGTCTTTGAATATATCCTGTTGAAGTTATAGCTAAGAGTTTTTCTTATTGGTGATACCATAGATAATATTGTTTTTAAATTTGACATTCCAATTTTACATTGTGGCCTATAGGTAAATTAATTTATATCTTGTCCTTTTATCCTTCAATATTGTTATATTTACTTATTATTTTGAAGAGGTTGTTAGTAAACTCTTTAGGTTTTCCTATTTATATGATTTTTTTTTAAAGAGAGAAGGACAGTGAGAGAAACAGAATCAATTTTTACTGAGTTTTTCACATCACTTTCGTTGCTCTGAACTTAGTTGTGTACGGGGGTGCTGAGGTTTGAACCTGTGTACTTGCACATGCTGGACAAGCAGCATAACCACCGAGCCACTGCTCCAGCCCCTCTATTTATATGATTATGCCATGTACTAAAAAATATAGTATTGTTTTTTCCTTCTCAACTGAAAACCTTTTATGTAATTTTCTTGTGCAATTATACTTAATACTTCCAGTGTCATATTGAATAGGAGTAGTGAGAAAAGATATCCTTACTTGTTTTCAACCTTAGGCAATAAATGTCTGATTTCTATATAATATTAAATGTAGCTAATTTTTATTATTTTTATCAATTTAATAAGGTACACCTATATTCCTAATTTTTTGAGTTTTTATCACAAATGAAATTTGACTTTTCAGAAGTTCTTTCTCAATTTAACAATATAACCTTATAATATTTCTTCTTTAGCTTGTTTAAATTTCAAACAAAATCATTTGGTCATCAAGTGTAATTGTGTGCATTGTTGTTATCAGCTGGTCATTGTTCTTTTGATTTTTGTGTCTATGTGCATGCAAAGTATTACTGTGCACTCTCCTTCAACATAATGAATCTATTTGTCTCTGGTATCACCCGATGCTTGCCTCATTTTAAGAAGTTAGAAAATGTTCACTCTGAGTACGTTATTTGGAAGACATTGTGAAAAAATGATCCCTTGTTTCTTAAATATTACGTAGAATTAGTGAAATAATATAGATTTTTATTCTAATTTTTTTGCAAGATTAGTCATTCCTAATGTGATTAATTTAGATTAAATTAATAGATATACAAAACAATTCATATTATCTATTTCTCCTTTAGGAATTTCAGTAGTTTATATCCTTCAAGATATTGAAAACTATCATTTAAAACATCAAATTTGCAGAGAGTTGACCATAAAATTCCAATAGTAATGACTTCTGATGGTGGTAATTTGTGGTTTTCTGTCTCCCCTCTCTTTTTCTGTTAACTCACCCAGTGCTTTATCAATCTAATTCTTCTTTCCAAATTTCCCATTATGGATTTCATTGATGTCTTCTGTTGTTTTCTTCTTCAATTCAATTGATTTGTTCTTTAATTTTTATTACTTGTTTCATTATTGGAACTTGTGTTAGGACTAAATTGTTGTTATCTCTTTAGTTTCCTAAGTCTAAATCTTGGGGCATTCATTTTCAATTTTTCTTTATTATAACATAGATTTTTAATACAATAAATTATCTCAAAGCATACCTTTGGTTATATGCTATGAGTTTTCTTATGTTGTAATTTCATTTTAATTCAATGTATTTCTTTCTTTATTTTTCTTTTTTATAATACAGAGAGAGGGAAAGTGAGGGAGAGAGAAAGAAAGAATCAGCTTTATTTAGTTTTTCATGTGGTCTCTTTTGCTTTAACACTTCGTTATGTACATGGTGCTGGGATATGAACCCACATCCTCGTCCATGTGAGGAAAGCACCGTATCCGCTGAGCCACAGCTCTACCTTCTCTTTTTATTTCATTTCAAAATAAATTTTAATTTCTCTTGAGACTTCTTTTTCATGTTTTCTTAGAAATGTGTTGTTCCATCTCCAAATATCATGGCATTTTCTTGGCTTTCTTTCAGTTGTTAATTTGGACTTTAATTTCACTGTGTTGGAATTTCCACATTTGTATATAGCTAATATTTGGTTGATTGTTTGCTTTTGCCAGAATGTTGACTACCTTCTCAAATGTTCCTTAGGAGTTTGAGAAGAATGATTAATCGGGTGTGTTTGGATGGAGTGTTCTATAAATGTCAATTAGATCAAATTGATTGATATTTCTCTTGATGTCAAATATATTTTTATTGATTTTATGCCTGCTTGATCTATCAAATAATAAAAATATATATTTAAGACTCCATCTTAACCAATTCAGATTGATGTAGCAAAATATCAGTACCTAAGTTGAAAATAAATAAGAATAATGCAGTTTTTGCAATTTCAAAGACTGTAAGATCAAGACACCAGGATAGTTCATTTCTGGGAAAGACTTTTCTTATAGCTCATATACAGTACTTTCTCATTGTGTCCTGATGTGGTTGAAGTAACAAGAGTTCTCTCTCAGGTCTCTTTTGTAAGGGCATAAATATCATTCATGAGGGCTCCTCCATAATAAACAGATCACCTCCAAATGTCCTTATTTTCTAATACTATCATTCTTAGGGTCAGAATGTGAACATCTGAATATTGGGGCACACAAGCACTTTTACTTGCTTACTCATAGAAATACTTTTATCTTACATATTTTATTAAACTATTGTTAGCATTGTAACACATTTAGCATTATATATATTCTTGTAGAATGGATCTCTTTATCATTAAGCAGTGCCACTTTTATTCCTTATAATTTTACTTTCTCTGAATTTTTGTATTAAATATCTACTTTACCTTTCTTTTATTAGTATAAATGTGGTATAAAATTCCACATCCATTTATCTTTCACCTGTCTACATATTTACATCAAAGTGGATTTCTTTTAAACTCCACATAGATATTTTATCTATTCTGTCAATCTGCTTTAGCTGATATATTTAGAGCATGTGCATTTAGATTATTAACATAGTTGGTTACTACATACAATTTAATGACTTTTTATTTTACAATTTATTATCCCTTATCATTTCTGTCTTGTCTGATTTTTTATCGAACATACGATATTATTGCATTTTATTAAATCTTTTTAGCATATCAGTTATATTTATTTTAAAAAATTCATTATTGCAGAGTTGATAAAATTAAAACTAATCTAAGTATATTTTTTAATAATACTGTTATTACATGTAAAATGTAGGTGTCCTATAAGTATCCCTTCTGTCTTTGCTTCTATTTCTTTTCATATTGCCATTGCTTTAAATTATCTGTATGCAATGGTTATCTAATACATTATAGCATTATTATTTTAAAATTAATTCTTAGATCAGTTAACAATAAGAAAATATTAAAAATTATGGTACTTCCATGTCTTTCACATCTGATACTTTTCATTGTTATGTAGATTTAAGCCTTTGAACCATATTATTTTCCAGTAGATTCCTTGACATATTAACTATAGTTATTTTGAAATCCCTGATTGACAATTCCAGAATGTAGGTCATAGTTGAATGTCATAAACAAGAATGCTTTGCCTTTTACAAATGTTTTTTTTTTTCCTTAGCTTTGGCATGACTTGTAAATTTTTTGTTGAAACTGTATATGAAGCATCAGGTAACAGGAGTTGATGATAAACTCCTTAAATGTGAGGATTTCTGTTAGTCCAGCTTCAAGTAGGGTTATGTTTAATGTTTTCTGGTGTTGCACGTGCCAGAGGATTAAAGTTCTTCTCTTATCCTTGGTCGTTCTCAATCAGTGTCTAGGAGTTTCTGCCTCAGTAGCATTTCTTACTGTCGTCCACTGCTATCCTCTGTAATCTTGTCTGGTGATAAATTATGGAGAAGGGAAGTTTTGCATAATCTTCTGGTCAAATCTTACTCTTTTAGTGCACCCATGTGCCTGAGCTTCACATGTTTCTTACTTTTTTATCCCTACTGAGGTGCTAAAAGAAGATTAAATATCTGAGGTCTGAAAATTATCTTCTAAGTAGTGTAATACTGTGTTAGTATTGCGACCTGAAGGTTATGGGCAAATCTCTTAATATACTTCACAGTGGTTACTCTTTCCTTTCCTCTGTTAGATTCAGGAATGTGTCTTTCTTGGCTCCTCGCAGTGAAAACCTGGTGGGGTTTATGAGGAACAATCATTTATAATGTGGCCCTCAGAAATTTCTCATTCATCTCATTTACTCTCAGTGTGCAATATTCATTTAAATTATCCATTCCTATTGATGCAAGGTTTTTGAGATGAGGTCAGATTCTCTGCTCCCACTGGCAAATGGAGTCTGGGCCACTACAGATTCTAGCAGCCAAAATAGCCTGCTTCTAGTGTTTGCAGCTATTCCCAGATAAAACTGAGAATTTGGGCTGGCTGCAGGTGTCTGAGGTCGAAATAGTGTTAGCAGCTCTTCAGCTAAAAACTGGGTGTTGCAGCTCTTGCTGTGGTGGAAATTCATCCCGGGAATTCGGCGCCAGTCTTCTGGGTTCTTGTCTCATGAATTTGAATAAAATCCATGGAAAGCCACAGAAGGAGGAGTAAAAAGGAGTAGGATTTATTCAAGGAAGGAGAGCAGAGACCCTGCAAATTGGAGGGGTACCTGGAAGCAGGATGCTGTCTAATGGAGGTTAGAGCAGGAGTTATTTTGATTTGGGGTATGAACATAATTAATATTCATGCAAAGCAGGCACTGAGAAATGCATCTACATCATTGGTTGAAACCTATGCAAAGTAGGCATTGAAACTTAGTACCAAAGTCATTGGTTAAAATCTATGCAAAACAGGTAGCAATTCTTTCCAAGTTCCCATCTGTGTCCACCGCTATTTCCTAGTTTTCCTACCTCAGGGACAAAAGAGTTGCTTGCACAGGTGACCCTCATGGTCATTTGCATATGAAGACTCTGAGTATCCCTGTCAAACCCTCTCTACCTGCTAGCTCTAAGGTGGGGCCCTTTGTCGTGACTTCCTAGCCATTTTACTATCTCTCCTCAAACTGTCTCACTATCAAGTGGTTCCAGTAGCTACTATTCCAAGTAAGAAAATATTGACTATGACTCTTGGGTTTATCCCCATATTTCAGAAAATCAGTTTGCCTGCAAACCTCAGTTCTCTTGTGATTTCAAGAAAAGTCATTGATTTTTCACTTTAATATTTTTCAAGTGATAAGAAAAAAGACATTTTGCTTTTTAAACAGCTAAATTGAGAAATAGATCATACTCAGTAAAGGTAAAAGTATTCCAAGTATATGCATAAATAAGTGTGAGTTTATGTGTAACGATTCAAGTTTTAAAAAAAGTGGTCAAAATGTTATTACCTATTATCACAACATTGGGGTTAGTATTGCAGCAGTAGGTCCCTCATGAAAAGATAGGTGCAGATTTTTTTTTTCTTTCCCTATGTGATACCTCCTGCCATGATATAACAAAGCAAGATGGTTCTCCCCAATTGCTAGCACCTTGATCTAGGATTTCTCAGGCTCTATAACTGAAAGGAAATATTTTTTTTCTCTTCATGCCTTACGCAGGCTTAGGTATTCTGCTGTGTCAGCACAAATCAACGAAGACAATCATATTAATTTCCCCAAAATCTTATTAAGCCATTTCAATGATGAGGCAATTGAGTCTCATAGTAGTAAATTACCTTAGTATAAATAAAATAAGGGCCCCAATAATTCACAGCTAGTAAGAATAAGAAGTAAAGCTCAAACTATCTTATGCTAATATATAGGATCTTAACTCCTGTCTTCATGTGTACAGATAACATGGATAGAAATTGCTTTTTATCTTAAACTAATTAAGCAATTATTTTAACAGTGAAATTGCACAAATTCTTAGTACAGTTGACACCCTTAAATTTGCATATTCAAAATAACACATGCAAAAATATACTGAGAACCTTGCTTATTTCAGAATTTGTAAGATAAAGAATACTATAATATATTTTAAGGGATATTAATGTTTATGAAACTTTTTCTTAAATTAACCAATCAGAATTCTCTTAAATTATTTAAGATTGCTAAATATTTGTTATTTTACCACTAAAAGAACCTGGACTCAAATTTTATGGCAAAAATATAAAATTAATGTTCAAGACTATATAGGGATGATTGCCAAATAAAATCTGAGAACTTAGATCCTGGGCCAACATTGAATACTTGCTTTTATCACCAGGAGAAGAACTTACCATGAATCCTTATTTTCTCCTTTTAAACTAAAAGAGGTTGTGGTATGTGACAGCTTCACTCCTTTCAGTTCTACATTTGTACATTTGATTTTACTCACAAACTCATTCTTCAAAGACAGCTAATCTTTAATTACATTTTCATACACTATATATTTCTTACATTTATATGAATGCTGACTGCAATTGCCACCTGATTTCAAATATCTCATTATTTAAAATGCAGATACTATTGATTTTGTTTTCAATTTCATTCCTTGAAAAAATGGGCCTATTTTTACAGATATTTTCTTTAATCTAATGTAATTTTTAAAAAATTGAAACATCTTATATTTTCTTCTTTCTCTCATAAATGTCTTGCTTCTCTCTTTCAACCAATAAAGTTACCACTTCAATAACTTTCTCAGATTAATAGTTGATTTTACAGATGATCACAAAAGGTTAGAAATAATGGAGAAAGTTCCTATGTGACAGAATACTTGGGTTGCTTGTGTGGAGGGTATCAGTATCAAAATGGAATCACTTATGTTAAATCCTAAAACATGGAGTTGCAGGGCCATGAAGATGGAAGAGGGATCCAGCTTGCATATTTACCTGACAAAAGGAACTACCATGAAAAACTCTTCCAAAATGACAACCTTGCCTAAAGAGACGCAGCATTGTGCAAAACCACCACTGTAAAGATGCCTGCCCTGCCACTGACCATTCAGCTTTGGACTGATGTGACTCTTGTTGCTGTAGGTAACTATTTCAGAATAACTTATAGAAGCTGCCCATTTTAACTTTGTTGTCTTCTTTAGAGCAGATATTCCCATTTTCTAGCATGGCGCACATATCCCAGATTGCAATCCCCTGACTTTGCCAGATAAAATTTTTGTTTTTGAGAGCTGGTCCTCTCTACCATTCGTTTTACATTGATATAGGTGTTGCTATACAATAATCCTTCAAGAATATAATGGAGATGACCATGACAAAATTAAACATATAGAGATAATGCAGCTAGAATTTGAAGAGTTCTTACTTATATTTTTCCTGGACTTTTAATTTTAACTGTATAATACAATAAATACGATATTTTAATCTTTATTGCAATACCTAATCAACTTTATAATATATCAACTCAAAACTCGTGCTTTGAAACAATAATTACGTATTTGGATCAATTTTCTGTGAGTCTATATTTCAGGATGGGTTTATCTGTGCAAATTTTCTACTGATCTTGGCAAGTCTCATGCAAAATCTGTGGTCAGGTTCCAGGTATCTGGTGACAAGTTGATCTAGAGGTGTCTCACATGGGTGGTATACTTTTGCTTTTCATGTCAGAAGCCAGAAAATATTTGGCTTATCTGAATATTTTATCTTCTAACATCTCAAATGCACATTTTTATTAATTTTTCCCTGAACATACTTGAACCAACTTTATTGAAGTGACAATTCTGTTCGATGAAACCACAGATTTTAAGGCACAGTTTGTTGATTATTGACAAATGTATGCCTTTGTGAGAGCATCACCTTATTCAAGGTATGAGGTGTTTCCAAACTCCCCCTAATTCCCTCACAGCCCTTTACAGTTAGAGGAACCCTCCCAAAGCAAACATTGATTCTAGCTGTAGCACCACAACTTCGATTTACTTGTTCATGAATATAGCATAAACAGAAGCATACAGTTTATGTACTTGTGTATCTTCTCAATCTACTTCTGATTTGTTACATCTTATGAGCACCAGTTCCCCGAATTTTACAAGAGACTTATCTAAATGCAAGCTGTTTAATTCAGATTTTCCTTAAATGCACAGCCCAGAAATCCTGGAGAGGAGATAAAATAGAATTGGGACATTTTAAGGTGCACATGGGTGTCCCCTCATCTTTACTTTGGATATTTCTTTATGTTTCTCGACCTGGTTCCCACACCAGCAACTCATACCCTAAATGCTGTTGCCTGTGATCATTTTCCAAATGGACCATCAGTAACCCATCTCATTGTCTCAGCTTTCGTGTTTGGGAGAATTTTAACCAAGACGAAGAGCAAGTTGTCACAGGGAGATCATCTTAATGTTTAATGTATGAGGCCATGAAAATCTCAACCTCCACAGGGGTAAAGGTCTAAAAGAATGAAAATATTTTAAGACAGGTAACTGATGGTATTACAAGTGGATTCTGGAGGATAGAGGGAGAAAGAATAATTGAGAAGGTTAGCTTGCAAGGAAGGAGGGTGAAGCGGTGTGCAATAATGTCATATCCACTCCCTGTGTGGACCTTCAGCCAAACCAAAAGAATGACACACATGGACATTAGCTAGACTTAATAGATTTAGCATAAAACATGCAGTAAGCCCTTAGTTGCTTCAAATTACTTTATTGATATGTTGCTAACTGATTTTATGATTAAATATAGAAATTTTGATTTATTTATTCATATGGTAATGACTTTGAGTCAAGTTCTGTTCTAAGTACTTTATAATATTAAACAATTTAGCCTTTTTGATGAATGCTATTATGAACACCCCAATTTTAGAGGTAAGAAAATTGAAGCACAGAAATATTTAGTAATATTTCCAAGTTTACATAGTAAGTGGTAGCACTGGATTTGAAAAGAGCTTTCTTATTCCAGGTTTGGAGAAGTTTAGCACTAAACAGAGTCTCTTAATCCTGATACTAGCACTATTCCTAATAACAATATGATAAAAATAATTTTGGCAGATTAAAAAATGTGGTGACAGTATTTTGCAGTCCTTCTTTCAAAAGGTGGAGACGTTCTAGATCTAGAACCCAAGCTGATTCTATGACTTGTCTGACCATTAGGACTGGACAAACCTACACTATGTGAGTTCCAGAGCCTTACTCCAGAAGTTCCTATATATGCTTTTGCTCTCTTGGAGAGAACCCAAGTTCTGCTACTGATGCTGAGATCCAACTTGAAAGAAAGAGGATCAGCCAATTGTCAACTGCAGAGCTCCAGGTATATGTACACAATATTATCTTGAACCATTCATTTCCAGCCAAGTCACAGAAAATGGTAACCACATAAGTGAGCCAGAGAATTATCAGCTAAAAATATTGCCTTGTGTAACCATATGACAGTAAGAAATAATAAATCATTCAAGCCAATATGTTTTCAGTTGATTTCTTACACGAATGGTAGATAAATGACTTATTGTTAACAGAGAGACCACGTACAATAAGAAATAATTCTAACTTCTCTGGAATATAACCAGGCAGAAAAAAGTTGTTGAAAAAATTAAGATATAGAAATTAGATTTCACCTTCATGGAGGGGATGACAGGTTTCACACAAAACTACAAAAACAAAAATAAACCCAGAATATTTAAAAATCTTGCTCCAGATAATAACTTAGAATAGAAAAACAGTAACCAATAAAAATATAGACTTTGTGTTTTAGGTTTTTGCTAAACTATTGCAAGCTGACATTATAAATTGGGCATTTTATGCACATATTAATCATTTTAAAGTAATAAAATTAGCAGAAAGAAAAACAATAAGCTTTGGAGTTGCATCAACCAATATTGTAATACCTACATTGAAATTTACTATTGGCTGGTTGTAGCCAAGCTTTTCAAACTTTTGTTTCATTTTGCTCACATATGAAGTGTGTATAACAGTTTCTAATTCAGAAAGTTGTCCATGAAGTAAAGTAACATTATTAGGCAGCTATTTCAATACTTAGCTTAACAATGGCACACAAAGAACTGTAGCCTACTTCTCCCTGAACTTAAATGAAAACTCACAGTGAATCCTATACAAGAAATACCATTTCACATCCCAAAGGCATTTCTAATGAGGCTCACCTAATATAGTGACTTTCCTATTTAATTAATCTAATTAATGAAAAATTGGAAAAATATTTTATACAAAATAGTTATCACTTCTAAACTTAGATGTTCATTCAACTTTACCCATCCAAAATCAAATTTTGAGAAAATTTTGTAATTTTTCAAGTATTTTCTACCTCCATGAAGACACTTAATGATGTTCACTTTGGAGGAAGATTAAAACAAGTAATGCTCACCAATTGTGTGACTAATTATATTGTAGCAAAAAGATTTCTCTTTAAATGGAAAGGCTAAAGATGTCACTATACATGCTGCTGTTGAATTCTGATTAGCTAGTTCCTGCATAGAGATCAGCTAGGATGTAGGATGACTGGAAAATAACAGAGAAATATAATTAGTATGTCACTCATCTATTGCATGTGTTACTTCTTATAAATACAGGGATCCTCAAAATCATGGACGTGGGCATCAATAGCAGCACCTCTTCCCAAGCCTTGCCCCATCTATCACATTTCCATGTACACACATGTGTGTACATGTATAGTAAAAGCAGAGCATTACTGATAACTGAAGGAAACGTAAATCATTTAAAGAATGACTTTACCACTAATTTTTTAAGAGAGGGGACAGTGAGAAAGAGAGAGAAAGAATCAATTTTTTATTTAGTTTTTCATGTGGCCTTCGTTGCTTAGAAACTTTATTGTGTACATGGTGCTGGGGTTTAAACTCAGGTCTTTATGCATGCCAGGCAAGCGCCATAACCGCTGAGCCACTGCTCTAGACCATGACTCTACCATTATAAGAAGCAAGTTTGAAAATGTTTATTAAATATGTATAGAATATTATACATATTATATATGTATATATATTATATATGATTTCATTCATATCCCAAGAAAACAAGTAGGAAAAAAAGCCTTAAGTAACTAAATTTGAGAATTAAGTATATAGATAAGTTAAGTCACTTGAAAATGGTAAGTTTTCTGCAGTGACAAAAAGTATTATATAACTCTGTGCTTTGTTTTAGCATTAGCTACCACAAAAAAATATAAAAGCAAATTTATAGAAAGTATTAACTAATTGCTGTGGTCATGGAACATTTATGCTTATGCTCGCCTAAAATTTTATAATTAAATTTTTATAATACTCATGTATTTTATTAAATTATTTATATATAAAACATAACCTAATAACAATGAATAAACAAGTCACTTGATGCCCCACTGACACCTCCTCTTCTAAAAACAAAGAAAAGTAAAGATGAAAAAAAATCTATATGAGCCTTTGCAACAGTAAAGGGAAAAATTCCCGAATCAGGGCAGCAGCTTTCTTAAGTTGTTCTAATATAAGATACTTTTATGATTTGGGGCAGCATATCTCTATGATAAGATAATTAGGTATGGCATTGACAGATCCCTTATATCATTTTTTGCTTTTAAAAAAACATTATAAAATTTTTCATAATAAAAACATGAAGAATATTCTCTTGTCATTATTTTCATTTAAAATTAAGTTTTTGTGCTATACTTAAATTCAAAAGTTATTTCAACTGGAAAGGAAAAAATTTATTCAAAAGTCTTGTAAAATGAATAGAAGTGGTTTTACATTAGAAAATAAAAGTTACAGCATTTGTTTTGTGTTTTATTTCTTAGACTAATTCCTTTTAGAAATTGACCTGGAAACATAGCCTGTACATACATTATTTTGTCTGAGCAACATTTAGGTAAACTGAAGATGCTATAGACATTTAGAACTTGAATACAGTCAGGTGAAATGTGGAGTTAAATATGGTGCTGTGGTGGCTGGAGCTGTGGGTCAGCAGTTGTGGAGCTTGCCTGGCATGTGCAAAGATGCGGATTCGAGTCCCAGCGTCACCTGTGCAGAGAAGTGTCGGAGCTATAAAGTCACATGAAAAAGTGAGTGGAATTGATTCTCTCTTTCTCTTTCTCTCTGTATTCCTCTCTCTCCTCTCTCTCTCTCTCTATCTATAAGTGTTGTGATCTTTGTTGATTGAGCCTGCATGTTAGAACTTGAAAGTTGCCATAGTAGAAAAATTCTAATAGCATATTTAAAAAGCTGATCTGAAAAAAAATCAACAACTTTTCCAACTTTTCTTGGTTCTTTAAGAGAAAAGAGGCTTCAGGGCGAACTGCCATGCTCAAAATTAGAGCAATAAAAGGGTGGATATGGAGAATCAAAACTTACAAAGGGCAGAAATTCATGAGCAGGAAGCAACTGGGGATCCAAGCTGGGTCAGGAAAACTTGAACTTCAGCTGACAAATTGCTGGAGGATCAGTGTGGATGACTTTCATCACCAGGAGGATCCAGCCTTCTGGCAGCCCCTTAGACTTATATGAAACTTACTGAGTTTTACTTCCAGGTGTGTGCCAGACCTTAACAAAATGTATTTTGGGGAAAAATATCTCCTCCTGCTTCTTTGGGGACACATTAAGAAATGTGTCAGAGAATTATTTTCTTTTTAACAAGGCCTCCATCAGGCCATTTGGGGTGTTCCAGAAACTAACCAATCTGGGAGAAGGATCTTACCCAATTTCAGCTTGCTGTAGTCTTCCATTTTGTACAAATGAAATACTCAACTCTAGGTCATCTGGTCTTCAAAATAGGAGGGCAGAAACAATTTCAATTTCTTCCAGCCATTCTGACCAACCTTATGAGAGTAAATTGAGAGGCACCAGTGAAGTTCACAGACCAGGGACAGAGTTTAACAAAAGACTGAGAGCTAAGTATAGAGGTGTAGAATACTACTTCTTCTCCCACACCTTAACACTACTTTATGAAGAACCCACACATCACACAATTTACCTAGTACTATATGTCTGCCTTTCAACAAAAAAAAGTTACATAGTACAATAAAAGGCAAAAGACACAATTTTGAAGAGACTGAAGAGTCTGCTGAGCCAAAATCAGATAAGGCAGGAGTGTAGGAATTATCCAACAAAGAATTAAAAACAAACAAACAAAGAACCCTAAGATTAAAATGCTAAAGGCTCTCTTGGAAAAATCAGGTACTATTTAAAAACTACACATAATGTAAGTAGATGGATGGGTATTCCAAGAATAGAAAAGATATACTAGTGATCAAAAGTACTGTGGTAGAAATGAAAACAAAATACAACAAAAACAAGGGTTGAAATGCCTTGGAGTTTTACATGAGGAAAAAAACAGATGCTGACTTTTAAAAATACAACAAAAACAAGGGTTGAAATGCCTTGGAGTTTTACATGAGGAAAAAAACAGATGCTGACTTTTAATTAATGGATCAAACCTACAGCATTATTTACTATCAATTAGCATCAAATGAACACATGTTGTTACTAGCATAGATAGATGCTTGCACAGTGTTCCTATCAGCATCTTCACATCATTTTGTTCCAACACACTTTTTACCTGTCGACAGGCTACACTGAGATGCTACATCAATTCAGTTTATTCTCTCTGAAACCTGATATAAGCTTTAACTTTGAGTGATAGTGATGTGTCCATGTAGTTCAGCAGTTGTAACAAAAGGCTACTTTTTTCTAGTAAAAAAATTACTAGAACATCTGTAGAACAGACTATGCCTGTGCTTAAAACAAAACCCATCATTAATTCAAGAATTGGGCCAAAGTTTCATTAGGTGATAAATATTCTTATGAATGCTCTATGTCTCCAACACATTTGCATTATCAACATATTCTGAATGTAAATAAAAAATCTTATGAATAAAGCTTTTTATCACAATGGAGATATTTTATAAAGGACTTTTCCAACAATGTAACTTAGGCCTTAAAATGTTAACTACAAAATTAGTCAGTGCATGGATTTCTTAATTTAGTCTTATCAAAAGTATCTTTTAACAAGAACAGAAGATTTTTTTTGTTTTATAACAGTAATTAACTAAATTTTTTGTTTATAACAAGTATTCTTTAAAAAAAGTTGCTCTGTTTACTTGTCATAGTGCGAGAGAACACAATTATTGACTGCATAGGTAGAATTTGTACCTCTGCCATTTACTAGTTAAGTGATGTTGGGGAAAATGCTCAAACTCTGGATTTTAACCTCCCTGTATTGTGTAATGAGGGCAATAATAATAACCACAGAATAAATTTGCTTTAATGAGGAAATGCACAAATGAATTAAAATATTTAGAACAAATTCTATAGGCTTAAGTATTAGCTATTAATATTTACTATGCATCACAGGATTGCAGTGATGAACAATCAGCAGAGAGGTTGTGCACTTTTAAGTAAATATTCTACAGGCATTTGATCACTACTATTTTAATTTACCTTGCTTTACTTATTGACATAGAAATTAGTCCTTCATTTTCTTCAGCGCCATTCTTAATTTGGTCTCTGATTTTTATTTCAGCTTCATTCCTAGCTTTGATTGCCATTCACGCTCTTCTGGTACTTCATTTTTACCACTGAAATCAAACTACCCTATAACCGCATCATTGTCCATTAAAATGTTCTTTGATCTATGTAATGTAAAAAATTATACATAATAAACTTATGTATGAAGTTGATGCAGCTGTTTCTTGTACAAGAAATATGTGCTAAAATAGTGTAATATAAAGCTCTTGAAGAAAGACACTTATTTCTTATTTGCTTATTGATATATCCCCAGTATCTAGAACAATACCTACCACACAATAGGTCCTCAATAACTACTTTTAAAATTACAAAGGCATAGGAGCTGGAGCGGTGGCTGGAGTGGTGCCTCATCTTCTACGCCATTTGCTTGGCATGTGCGAGGATGCAGGATTCCAGGATGCTGATTTGAACCCTAGCACCAAGTACACAATAAAGTGTTGGAGCAAGGAAAGCCACATGAAAAATTAAATAAAATTGTAAAATTGATAATAAAATTGATTCTCTCTCCCTCTCTCTTTCTCTCTCTCAATCTCCCTATTTCTCCTTAAGAAAATAAAATAAAAAAGGCACAAAGGCAGGGAAATATTTATTTTTTACTAATAACTTCCTTGATGTTGGAATGGATGAATGTCTTATCTTGATACACAAACTTGTTAGAATGTGTTACTTTATGTTTAAGCATATAAAGATGAATATCATTTGGCCTTGGCTAGAAAATACTAATTTCCTGAAATTAATTATCAAGAACAGAACACACAGTTTTGAACTATGATTTTTATTGACAATGGAGATTAATCTCATAAACAACTTTATACTTTCAGTATTATTTTCCAAAAGCTGTTAGCAGAATGGATATTGCTAATTTTAATCTGTACTAATGGGAAAAACTCAAGAAGAGATCTAGATAAGGTCACAGAATGACTCCTTGCTGTGAACAGCATAAATAAAGAGATTTCTATTCATGTCACTCAGTCTTTGAGTAAGTGTGGTACTACCCTCTCAAATTTCATTCAGTATAGTAGAACTTGAGTTAAAATTATAGCAGAGGAAGAAGTTGGAACTTATTTGGTGCAATCATCTATGAACAAATGCTTTTGTGATGTCCTATATCAGTAAATTAAGTAGAAATTTATTAGAACTCCTATAGGTTATTTTATTATTTTTTCTTAGCATTCCCTATACTTAAATATTATTGTAAATATTATATATGTGATATAAGATATCAAACACATAAAATATAATTATGTATGAGTGCTAATGAGTGTATATATAAATATGAATTTATTTACATGTATTATACATAATATGTGTATAAAGATACATATATTATATATAATAGACATAATAAACAAAGGTGACTGATTTTTGACATCCCTTGCTTACTTTAATATCAAGAATTTCCTTCCAACTTTACCATAACAATTGCAAAGCTGGACTATTCTTGTTCCTAATGTTTAGGAAGAACCAATATTGCAAAAGTCAGAAAGACTTGTATTGTGTCCTGTCTTTAGGCTTAGAAGTATGCATAATAATTGACTTCCCAGATTAAAAAACAGAAGAAAAACAATTAAGATAGAATTTACTTCTCAAGCAAACAGAGGAATTAACATTAGATAGAGACTAACACACACTTTTCAACTTAGGTCATAAGCAAATGGGGGAAAATGACCTGGATGTATCAGAGTTGTCTATGACAAATCATGGCTTATGGCAAGTGTAAAAGCTATCAAAATCTTTATGCTATACTACGCTTTCTTGTGTATCTGCTTTTGTTTCATTTTCTTTTTCCTAATAATAAAACCTTTTAGAAAATGTCCCACAAAGTAAAGAAATGTTAAGCATTGTTCAATGAATGTAAAAATCATAGTATATAAACCTGCATTCAAAAACTAAAATGCTTTTATTGAAATATTAATATCACTACAATGTTTGAGTAAGACATTTTCCCATTTTACTCTCTGTAAAGCAATGGTCAACTTTTTCTATAAAGGGGCAGAGAGTATGTATTTTAGACTTTGTGATCTCTTTAACAATTATTCAGCTCTTCAGTTATAGCACAAAAGCAACCGTAAGGAATATTTAAACAAATGTACAGGGACCTATTACAATAAAATCTTAGCATCAGGACTGGAGTGGTGGCTCAATGATATCATGCTTGCCTGGCATGCATAAGGACCCAGATTCTAACCCAAACACCCTATAAACAACTATGTGTTGGAGCAATGAAAACCAGATGGAAAACCAAATAAAAAATTGATTCTCTTTCTCTCTCATTCCCTCTCCCGCTCTATCTCTTAAAAAAAAAAAAGTTAGCATCAAAACAGTCAAGTGGCCAGATTTTACACACAAGGCTTTTCTAACACCTGCTCTATGCCATTTTAAACATATTTCAGAGCTATTTCTTAAAAAATGACTAATGAATGAAAAGAACAACTTCAAGTTCTGCACTCTCTATATGATTTCTTCAAATGTACAGTACTATGAGTGTTACAGCATAAAATAAATTTGTATTGGTTATTGATCTGAGACAAAAATCCTTGGAATGACAAACATTTTGTCTTTTTTTTTTAACCTTTGAAAGGCTATGGAAACTACTTCTTTTTTATATAACGCATAAATTACTTGAGCCCATGTCAATAAAGCTGCAGTGAAATACATGGAAATAAGTACTAAATGAAAAAATGCCAACTTTACGCTCAACTTATATACATATTCATGTTAAAATGTTTGAAATCCAGATTATGTATTTATCTCTTTGCAGCTAAATTAAACTGAAGGTTAAATCTTCCAAATATTAGATCTTCAAACTAAGGCTAAAATCAGTCACATAATGGAGCATTTCCAATGTACAATTTCAATTGGCCAAGATGCAATTTAGTTTGGTAAAAAACTGAACATAATTGTGGTTCTTTTCATTTTTTGGTTACTCCTTCCCACAAATTCTATAAACCTACTTGAGATAATATGACAGTAAAAATTAACTGTTCTCATTCAAAAAATCTTCTGATAGAAATGAATCTCTTCCATACAAACATCAGAAACATACGCTGTTACTAAAATTTATTGTTTTGAATATTTTCCCAGAGAAGTTAGAATCAGCACATTGCAGTGACACAGTAAAATCTGTGTTCATAGGAGCTCAATTTATAATAGCTAAATTATGGAATCATCCCAGATGCCCATAACTGGATGAATGGACCCAGAAGCTATGGAATATATATATAATGGAGTTCTACTCAGCAATTAGAAACAATGATATTGCGGCTTTTGAAGGTAAATGGTTGGCAATGGAAGAAATTATGCTAAGTGAAGTTAGCCAAACCCAGAGACTCAAGGGTCTAATGTTTTTCCCTCATTTGTGGAGGCTACAGACTTGGGTGAATGGTTGTCAAACTCATGTATTAATCTCAGCAAAGACATAGCAACACATAATCTAAGGGAACCATAGATATGTAGAGGGGAAGGGGAAGGGGAGAGGTAGGAGGGAGGTGAGAAGGAGGAAGGATAGGGCGACAATGAACAATATAGCATGCTGTTTACCCCTGCACCAAGAATCAAAATAATGATTACTTATGTAATCATTTAATTCTGGAAAATTCACAATTTAAATATTTATATTGGTTGTAGCAACAAAAGAAGAATAAAGAGACTGGAGTGTGGGTGATGTGGGGGTAACTCTGGTTTAGGAGCAAATGCGTATCATATTGTTACTTTATATGCAATGCATGTATGATTCTTAATAATTCAACTCCTTTATATAAAATTAAAAATAAAATAAATCAATATACCTAAACAGAAAAACATTGGTCAGCATGCAAAATTGTACCATAGTTGATTTGCATTTTGATATCACATGCATGTGTGAATATTTAAAAGCATTAAATTTCTTGATTCTCTTGATTTCTGGGTGATAGCTAATAGCTTCTGGGCTAAAGATTGATTAAACTACAGTGTCATGTGTAAAAGGACATATGAAGAAATTTGTTACCTTAAGATACTTCTGCCTTCTGATTTTCAATCCACTTTGATGAACTTTAAGAAATATCTGCTTGTAATTATTTTAAAACAGATGGAAAAGTTACCCCTAAATATCACTTAAAAAGGAGTATAAATTCCTTCTAGGAGAAATAACATATTTTACACAGCACAATATCTTGGTTGTTTTAATTTTAAGTTATAGTAGATTTCCATTACAGCCTTGTGTTTTTGACAGAGAGACAATTCAGGTAGTGTAATTCTCCTAAGTGTAGTATTCCTAGTTCTACTTTTAATTTTAATAGATCCAGAAATTAATGAATTTTAGCTTATATATATATGTGTGTATGTGTGTGTGTGTGTGTGTGTGTGTGTGTGTGTGTATTTTATATATATATATAAAACAAAATTTTTGGATAATGGCATTCAGTGAGAAAAATATTTAGACTCAATGTAGGTGTAAAATTCTGTGAGAATCAAAAGATCTCTAATATTGTTGAAAAAATTTATAATCAGAAAAAAATCTCAACATGGTGCTAATAAAATAAGAACAAAATACTTTCTCATTTCTATATAACTAGAAATTACTATGCTCCTAAAGTTAAAAAAAATAGTCATATTGTAAGAACCTGAAAAATAAAGAAGGTATTTGGCTAAAGAACATCAGAGATTGTTCCTCAGTAATTTGACCCAATCTACTACATTATTGGTAGAATATTTTTAAAATTATTTATAATACAAGCCAAAGCAGTTTTTAAAAATTAACCTCTTAAACACTTAGTACAATTTTTATTTCAAAAACAAAACTTTACACTGACTTTGTAATTTAAGCAAATACGAAAGAAACAGAGATACCATATACAAATGATGGACTGAACTGGCATATAACATTTCAATTATTGAATAAGGATAATACTTAATTGTCCTGATGTTCATGAGCTTCACTTTATCAAATGGCATTCTCTTGACCAAATAAAGTCAAAAAGATTATTTTGTTTCAAGAAAATCTAGTGTAAATGGCTAATATTAATTTTACTTTTGATACTTTTTGTTTTTGTCTATAATAATCCATTATACTTGCTGCCGTTAGGCTTACAATTAAAAAAAGCACAAAATTCCAAATTGATTAAAAAAGAGTTAAATCTTCATAATTTATTGATAAGGTTACAACACAAATGTTAAGGTTGAATGTGTTAATAAGAAAAATATGTTACGTCAAATCACCAAGAAGTCAAAAGAGTCAATGATCATCATAGTTACTATTTAAAGAGTTCCTCCTCTTTGCTAGGCACTATTCTGTATGCTGGGTATAAGTCAATACGAACTGAGCAAACACCTACTAAATTCTGTTCTAAGATATTTTATTCATCAAAACTGTAGGCAAAATCCTAAGATGACCCCAAAGATACAGATCACTGGTATCCATCCCCTATACAACAGCCATCACATGAGTGTGGACAATTGTATGAATGTGGTGGGTTGTCACCATCATAATTATTTTATAGGGCAAAAGTCAAGGATTTGGAAATACCATCAAGAACCAAAATTTGATGCTTTTGAATTTATCACAAAGAAAATTTTTCTTGTTTGACCTAGATAAAAGTTCTTAAAGGAAGGATAAGATAATTTCTGAAGATATAAGTCCTTTTAAAAAATGTAAGTGGCTATATAGGTAGAGCAATTGCCATGATGTCCAAAAATATTGGATTTTGGAGCTGAATATTTCAGATTTTGTAATTTCAGAGTAGAGATGTTATATTCTATGGAATATTCCAAAACCATGCAAACTCCACTTCTGGCCCCAAGCATTTTGAATAAGAGATACTTAACTGATACATCTTTCTGGTTAATTCTTATGAAAGAATGTAGAAATAAAACTTGGGATAAATTATTAGTATTCCTATTATATGCATGGGCTCAAGGAAGTTAAATATTTTTCCTAAGAATCTAGTTCATTATTGATATATGCATTATCATCAGAGTTCACAGACCCTCTGACCACAGCACGACCTATGTTCTTAACAGTTACACTGTAAGTCCTGCTCTTTTCAATCTCTCAATAATTTTATGAGATTGCTATTAATATTCATATTTTACAAAAAAGGATACTGCTTCTAGGAGCATTGAATAACTTGCATAAAGTCACATTAAAACAGTGTAGAAAAGAAATTTAAACAGGACTAATTGGATTTAAACTTTATCATCATAAAGAAGATATCATATATGCTCTGGAATTGTTTACCTGGTTAAAGCTTGTAGGGGAAACAATCTGACAATCATACTTCTGTGTAGTTTAAGGTTCTGGTTTTTTTATACTCTGATGAGTCATAAACTGCTCTTTCAACTCTCTGCTGTGTATAAAGAAGATATTGCTACAAATTGTACTCTGCTTTTCATTATTAACACACAAATTTCTTCAACAAAGCATAAGATGCCGTGCAGTAATATGATAAAGTCACCTATCAAGGTTAAGTATCAGGGAAAACAATCTTATATTAAAGCTCTTGCTCTTGGATCAGTGTCACAGGGAATAGATAAAGCACCATCATATTAATGTGGTTGACTGCCTGACCTGAGGTCCTTTCATTTTATTTCACAACTTGGGATACACATTTGAAAAATGGAGAGCTACACTGAGCTGTCGAGAAGACCCTTCACTTGATTTAAGCATCAATAGAAATCTTTGAGAAAAAGAAAACCAAATATTAAAGCTTTGTATGTAGGTTTCCATAAGTTTGCTCTTTGCATATGCAAATCTTTTAGTTAATGATGTAATTAACTACTGCTTTTTGCCACTGTTAGGAGAGCCACATTATTGCATTGAAAACTGCAGTTCTTATGGTCCATGATAGCCATATAACATATATCAACTTCATCTAAATCATTTTTTTGCTGTCATCATTAATATTCTTAGTAAAATGTATAATATAGGCATAGGGATTATGTTTATATTAATTTGAAACAAGGAAAACAAGAGAAATCAAAAGGCAAGGAGGAAATACAAAATGAATAAAATGGGAAAAAGAAATATAAATTTTGACATGTTTATTATTGAGTTCACTTATAGTAATTTATTTATATACTTTTTAAAGAGAGAGGGAGAGAGAAAGACAGAATCATTTTTTATTGGTTCAATATAGTCTTACATATTGGAGGGAATCGTTGTTACATGTTCATGCATACATAGATATTGACAAAGTAAGTGAAGCCAGATCTTAGTCCAGGATCTCACTTCCTTCCTTCATTCCCCAATCTCATATCTCCTCTATAATGCCCCATGCTATAGATAGAAATGAACATGTATGTATATGTGTATTAATTATTGAAGTTTCTGGGTTTATAAGCCTGCCTGAATATAGCTTGGCTTCTCATGGGAGTCCAGTATACCGAGTCATATTGATAACTCCCTTTTTCCCCTCTCTCCCTTTCCTACCTCCCTCCCTTCTCACCCCCACCTCATAGCTATCAATACTTAGCTTATGTAAAATTACAACTTTGGTCGGCTTATTAATTAAACTTAATTAAACTTTCCATGGTGGCTATATAAGTTTGCAATCCCACCAACAGTGTGTTAGTGTTCCTTTCTCCCCAATTCCCTTCCAGAACCTGTTATTGTTCGTATTCTTCATTTTTGCAATTCTGACTGTGAGCTGCAATCTCAGTGTAGTTTTGATTTGCAATTCTCTGCTTGCTAGCCATGCAGAACATTTTCTCATATATTTATTTCTCATATATATATTTTTGAACTTTCTCTCTTGAGAATTTTCTGTTTATTTCCATAGCCCATTTATTTAATGAATTATTTTTGTTTTTGGGGTTCAATTTCTTGAATTCTTTAAGTATTCTGGGTATTAGTCCACTGTCAGAGGTGTAGCAGGCAATGGCTTTCTCCCACTCCATAGGTTCTCTCTTGACATTCTTGATTAATTCTTCAGTTTTGTAGAAGCTTTTCAGTGTAATGCCATCCCACTCATTGAGTCTTGGGTTTAATTGACTTTAGGGGAGAATGAGAGAGACAGAGAGAGAGAGAGGAATAATGTTTAGCTATTGCCAGAAGAAAGCAAAGAATGGTGTAGCAGAGAAGCTCACCACCAGGAGGCTATACAGCACAAAACAAAATGTGCTGCTCTGAAAAAGCAAATCAGAAACAAAAACTACCCAAAGAAAAATCAGCAAAGCAAAAGAAACAAGAAAAAAAAGAAAGAAAGAAAGAAAGAAAGAAAGAAAGAAAGAAAGAAAGAAAGAAAGAAAACCGAGAACCCAAACCAAAATAAAACAAAGAAATCAGTATTTAAATGTAAGGTTGTTCAGATTATGGGTTATTTTCACTGAGGAGGTCAAAATAGTGTGGGCTGATGATGGAAGCTCTTCCAGGGTGAGTTTACTGGAGGGCCTAGCTTTTGCTGTTCTCGGGTAAAATCAGATGCCCAGGAATCCTCCCAGTTTTCTTGTCATATGGAGGGAGTGCGGACCTCCCCCGCCACTGCTACTTGTTAATACTGCCTTTGGCTTTCCTGAGTTCAGAACCTGGGGATTTTTGTGACCATCTACCCAGACTCCTGTCCCACTTCAGCCAAGGCCCCAGGAGTCTCTGGCAATCTTGTGGCTCCCAGGACAGCTGAAAGGAGAGCTTTCTGATCCTGGGAATGTGGCCAACCTGAACTCCTGGTACCTGGGGCAGATGCCCCTTAGAACTCTGGGGTCCTAAGTCCCTCACCGGCCTAGGACCCCAAATGGACTCTTGGAGCCTTATCCACCTTGAAGTAATGAGGCCTGAGGCAGTCAGATCACGGGTTCTCCGGGCTGTCGGTGGCCATTGGTGCTGCAGCTGGGGCAGCTCCTGACCCAAACTGGTGGTCCCAGAGCAGCTGCCTGGACCACTCTCCTTCTCAAAATCATGATCGCTAGCTTTCCTTGGCTAGTTTCGAGGCATGTTTAAGGTAGGTGATCAATGCAGACTCTGGTTTCAGCTGAGTAGTGGGAGCCCTTATGATAGCAGGAGGGGGTCTCTGTGCCACTTTGACCTTCTTGTATTTGTGAGTGCTCTTCCCTCCCTTTGTGCCAAATTAGCAGTGCAGCTGCACGGTGGTGGTCCTCGCAGCCAGAGCTGCTTGGTCCCTATGTGATTTTTCTTCCTTGCTTATTGTATCCAAGCCTTTGAGTCTCTAGTTTTCCTTTGACGACTAATGTTTTTCAGTGAAATTTTGCTCTTCTTTCACCTCACAGAAAAGGGACTTCTTGTATTTGCATCCCGCTTCATGGACAGATTGTACATGCAGCCCTCTTGCTGGTCACCATCTTCCATCTGAGAGAATCGATTTTATTGTCCATCTGGCCTGTTTCTCAAACACTTAGTTGTGTACATGGTGCTGAGTTTGAACCTGGGTCCTCACGCACACTAGACAAGTGTTATATTGCCACCATTCCAGTCCCCACTCATAGAAATTATTATAATTTTTTTAAAGAGAGAAGGACAGTAAAAGAGAGAGAGAGGGAGAGAGAGAATAATTTTTTATTGAGTTTTTTCACATGGCTTTCATTTCTCTGACATTTAGTTGTGTACGTGGGTGCTGGGGTTTGAACCTGTGTATTTGCACAGGCCGGGCAAGAGCTGTAACCACTGAGCCACCATTCCAGCCCCCCACTTATAGAAATTTAAACTATATTTTCCCCCTAAACTTTCTCAAATTCAAGCCTGGGGTACTAGACTTTCAGGAATCCAAAATGTGGTTAATCATATGTTAAAAATAAATGATAGGAATAGACTTACTAGAATGAATGTGTTCAACATTTAGTGCTTATAATAATGTGTAAATAGAAAAGTAAGGGGTAAAAATGTTTTAAACATAGGATGAGGAGTAACAAGCAACATAAAACAGGCTGTGAGTCTTCTTATGTTAGTAGACAGTGCATTTGCTAAAACTATAGCTTAAAGTTGTTACTGTCTTGAATTTCTGCTTTCCATATTTCACTAGAAGATCTACTTTATTATGATATTTAATTCCCATCGACTGTGCCTAAAATAAGTACCTTCCCTACAGAATGTAGGTTTGATGCTGCATTTATAGGGCACATATGATACTTCCAGCCTTCACAATTTTACTTCTAAAACATAAAAAAAAATCTTTTGAAAAAAATAACTTTGCTCAATGTCCATTTTTGTGCACAAAAAACCCTGTTTCCCCACATATTAAATTATCCATTCTTAAGTTAGCTAAAACCACTACATCTTTCCCAACACAAACTACTTGAAAGAAGCTCCATTATGTATTGCAAATGGCATATACAGAGTTTTAATTAATTACATTTTTTAAATCATTTTTCTTTTCAAGATATGATTGGGTCACCACAAGTGCTAATAATGACACTCTGAAGAGAGCAATTCAGTTCTTCTTGTAGAGTTAAACATTTTTTGAGAAATGTATAAATTGTAATTCACTTAACTTCTTAACATGTCAGGCCTTCTTTCTACATTTATCCTTTACCTTTAAAGATGGAGTGCTCACAAAAATAGTAGTAATGCATTTTTGGGGAAAGCTTTTATTTTTGCTTTTCAGTTTGCAAAAATCAAGACAACATAAAAATCTCAAAGAAACTTGAAAAGATTTAGTGCCATCGAATGAAAAACAAATGTTCATATTTTGTATATATATATCCAGTTTCACAAACTGGTGCTCACACACTTCCCATTGACCATGGATTTTTTATTTTTTTATTTTTTAGCTAATCACTGGACTTGCATGATGTTAAAATTCTTTCACATAAATTACATTGTTCAAACATTTTGTTTTAGTAGCTTACAAATCTGTATTTAGCAGAACTGTTCCTTGTTTCTAAAGACAAACATTTAAATGGGAGTATGAGAAAATAGAATATCTGGTTATTCTCTCCAGCAAATCGTAATAATAATAAGTGAAATATAATCTGACAGTTTAAATTTAATCAATATGTCACTGTTTTGTCTTAATAGAGCAAAATCATCCTGGGTTGAGTACTTAATTTACTCTCAGCAGCAAGAGGTGGGTAATAAAATCAAGAATCACTCACTAGTTGGATATAGAAGGTAGCACAATTAGGACTGCTTATAACAATTCAAATTAGACCTGAATGTGGAGCAGTTTGCTAATTTAGATGAGTATAAGTTTGGAAGGCTCCTTGGTTTTTGCATATCAAGCAGGCATGGCAGGCACTACCATTTCAAGGCAATAGTTTTAAAGTGATGGTAACATTACCTTGCAAAGCACCAGGGCTTTCAATAGAAAAAAAACTAATTGTACATGTGTACAAATAAGATTTGCTTCCTTTTCCCCTAAAGAATAGACTTGTAAGTGCTGAAAAGGACAAAGGGGAGGCAACCAATTAGGAAAAAGAAATTCAGAAATAAAATTATCCATTTTGTTTGGATACCAAGGGACTACACAAACAACCTGAGATCATTTAGATTCTATTATGAGCTTTACCACAAAATGAATGTTTGTTCATAAGGAGTTCTCTTGATTTTGTGACTCATTTGCCTTTTTTAGAATCTTTAGAAAATTTACTGCTTAACATAGCATGACATGAAATTTATTAGTGCCAGTCCTCGCTGTACAAAAATACTTAAGAAGATAAAATGTTAGCAAAACCAAGGTATCCATTTCACTTGGCTTTCACTAGGAATGCCCTGCACCTTAAAAGTGTAAATAAGTTATTTTAAAATCATTAGTGCAGGGGCTGGAGCAGTGGCTCAGTGATTATAGCGCTTCCCTGGCATGCGTAAGTACTTGCGCTTACACCCCAGCACCCATGTACACAACTAAGTGTTGGAGCAACAAAAGTCATGTGAAAAACTCAATAAAAATTGACTCTCTCTCTCTCTCTATCTCACTGTCCTTCTCTCTTTAAAAAAATTCCTTAAACTCTGTTACAAATTTACAATGTATAAAATTGGAAGTATGCAATATTGTATGTCAACTTGTACTTATTGACATGTGGATTATTAATTATCTTTTTACATATTAAGGTGCAGATCTTTTTACATATCAAGGTGCAGATCTTTTTCCTACTCTTATAGCTGTTACCTGGAATAATGAATAAGTGTTGGCACCCTTGAGCCAAGGCATGAAATTTAGGTAAACTTTCAGAATGTCAGTTTGCAAAACTAAGATTCTATATGAGATACAGTCAGAATACAACATACTGTATGGAGGAAAAATTAGGGAGAAAGATGAAACCAAATGTCAGTGTTCTAAACTAATGATAAAGAAACCTTACTTTATGTGATAGGCACAAGGACATCCTGAATGAGTTTTCAAGTTTATCTCTAACTGTATACACACAAAGAGCATAATATATAATCTCTTAATTGTTCTCTATTTCAGTGAAGTCTAGGAGCTTCTTTCCTATTATACTAACACTAATAGGCAGTGGAGCATTAACTTCTATTTTGCATAATAATAACATAAGTAATCACAATATATCCTTTTCTATTATTTACTCAATGACAGTACTCTTTTAAGCACTCAAAATTAAAATCATTCAACAAGTACTTATTAAATAATTTTGTATTTAATAAATTGAGTAAAGCGCACTCAACAAATACTAAATAAGAACCATCTTGTATATTTCATTCTCTGGGGACAAAGCACATAAAATATAAAAGAAGACAAATTCCTGCTGTTTTGAATCTTATATGCTATCAAGATAACAGTCTATAACCAATGAAAAATATTTAAATGTATAGTAAGTTAAAAGGAATTAGTGATTTGAAAACATTTAAAAAATAATATGGAGAAGAATATAAAGAAATATGTGTTAGAGTTATTTATAGTAGCAAAGAATATAAAGAAAATTGTGTTGGAATTATTTATGGTATATACAGGATTGAGTGATGACTCAGAAAATCCAGCTGTAAAATGAAAATAAGATATGTAAAAAATTGCATCTCATGCACCTAATCTACCAAACATCTTGTTTGGCAGCAAAGTATACTGTAGCCTACTGGTTGTGTCCCGTGGTGATTTTGTGGCTAATTGGGAGCATGGTTCAATGATGATGGTTGGTGTTGCAAGAGAGTTTGGTGCTGCATGTACTAGCCAAAAGAACGAAACAAAATTCAAACTTTAAATTTCAAAGTATGACTTCTACTGAATGTGTATCACTTTTGCACTGTCTCCATTGAACAACTGTAAGGCAAATCATTGTAAATACAGGGAACCATATGCACAGTGTTTTTCTGCTATAATGAGTAGGTATAATTTTAAGTAAGGTTATTCAGGTTAAGCTTATGCAGAAAGTCATATTTGAACATTGACAGCAGAGCAAGGGTTAGCAGTAAGTAGCTAAAGCAAGCACACTAAGCTGAGGGAAGACCTGTAATCCCAGACCTAAGTTAGTAGATCTGCGTACCAGAGGAGGAAAACAGAATGAGATAACTGGAGAAAGGCTGTGATTGCAGAGGGTCAGTGCCTGGAGAATACATAGGCCTGTGGATAAGAGCAAAGACTTAACCTGAACCTTGTAAAACTTATTACCAAGACATATTCCTATGAAGGATATTGCATAATTTAGGGTTTTTCAACCTTGACCCCGTTGACATCTTGGATAATTCTTAGCTCTGTAGGGTTGCCCTATTCATTGTAGGATGCTTAGGAATCATAGCTGACTTGTATCTGCGAAGATACCAGTAGCACCAACAAATAAAAATGACATTTCCACAGTTGTGAACCACTGACATAAAGAAAAGTACTGAGGCATGAGACTTAAATAACTCATTCAGATAGTAAATAAGCCTGAGTCCAGATGTAGATTTTTTCTGTTAAGGTATGTTTATTCTATTGTTTGTGCCATTGATCTTTTTTCTGTTTCATTTGAATCAAAGACATTTGACTAGAGTCATAGTGTCGTAAACTTTAAGCAGATCTTAATCAGCCTCACATAAACTAATACTTTTAAGTTGCCGGACAGGTTTACCTGTAATGATGTCCTGAAATTTAACCAGCACATTAACTATGAACTGTGTAGGACTGTGAGAGGAACAAGGATGCTGATGGGGTATGACAATGGTTGTTACATGGTGAACTGGAATGGGACAAGAAAGAGAAAAAGCTTTGATGTAGAGGAGCACAATTCCAGTGAAGAGGAGCTGTGCAGCTGATGATCATAATATTGAGTAATCAAGCTGGCACCCTGAACAGTAAAAGTGTTTGCCTTTGGTTTGAGCAAAAATATAAGGAAAAATGCATAAGATGCAAAGAAACAATCCCCAAGTAATTATGGCCATGAGAACAACATAATTTTGCTCATAAACTATGAAACTATGCTAGTAAGAGGATATCAGTGAGAAAAATATGTATAATAATAACATATGATATGCAAACATCTAATATACTTGTATATATGGTAATGATAAGTATGGGTGTATAGGGAGAGACCATTTCCCTCAGAGTTCCCCATTTTTCCCACTCAGCACATTAATGCTCATTGCCTAAGCATGTTTTGCTATTTTTTTTTGCTCACTCACACATTCTGTACCACACACAATTACACTTTTTAATATAATATATCCTCTGTTAATTTGTCTTAAGTCTTGAATGTATATGTCACTACATTTCCTAGAATAGTAATTTACATATTAAATTGTTTAAGTCAACATTGGAATATTGGTTGAATAATCACTAAATAAATGTCTTTTCTTTCTCCCTTTCTTTCTCTCTCTCTGTGTCTCTCTTTCCCTTTCTTTCTCTCTATCTGTCTCTCTCTCTCTCTATATATATATATATATATAGATAGATAGATAGATAGATAGATAGATATAGATATGATTTTTTCTTAGTATAGGATGTTGAAACCAGGGTTGCTTTACCACTGAGTTACATCACCAGATGTCTATACGTTTTTTTTTTTTTTTTTTTATTTTGGGACAGGATCTCATTGAATTGCTGAGGATGGCCTCAAAGTGCAATCCTTCTGCCTCAGATGCCCTAGTTGCTGAGATTTGGGGCATGTGCCATCCTGCCTGGCTCCAAATGTGTCTTATATTAGTTTGGATTAACAGATAGGATCCTTTCAAAGCAATATATATGTTGATTAACTCTTGAAAAGTATTAAAAGTGTTAGGTTTGATGAATTAGTCACAAAAGGAAATAAAGCATTCACACCATGGAATCTCAAACATGTAAAGAAATACACACACACACACACACACACACACACACACAGCTTTGAGAAATTTTGGTCTTGACCAAAGAACAAAAGAAAGGAATCAATCTAGTTTTCTTTTGGAAGCTTGATTATTTACTATG
The DNA here is from genome assembly GCA_004027875.1 of Aplodontia rufa. Taxonomy (NCBI): domain Eukaryota; kingdom Metazoa; phylum Chordata; class Mammalia; order Rodentia; family Aplodontiidae; genus Aplodontia; species Aplodontia rufa. Next base: position 65,183 of record PVKS010002290.1, read on the forward strand.
ACTCTAAAAGTACTGGACTTTTTGAGTGATTTGAAATAATTTTCTATCTTTTCAGCATGGCCTACCTTGACATTTGAAGACAGAATGAGCTATCTACAAATTGGATTAGTAATTTTTCCCACAGGGTTATAATATATGAAGTAATTAATGTGTTTATTGTTAACAAAGGGATTGTTTATAATTTATAACTCAAGAGCATATTTTATATTAATGTTTTATTGTTCTCATTTACAACCAGATATTTGCTAAATTATCTACTAGATACCATGAAAAAAGAAAGTGTGATTCCCTGTGAAATGCATTCAAGGTCGATTTTCATTAATTTTATATTCTAAACGACTACTTAGATTAATTTGAAATTTCTTTCAAAATCTAAAACCTAACCACTTTTTTTCAAAGACATTTGAGCTATTTCATAATATGCACAGCATAATTCAGCCAGTCTCACAGATGGATTTTAAGTTTATACTCTTAAGTGTGTATTGAGAGGAACTTCATTAGTCATACGTTTATAAAGATAGGACTTAGTTCATTTTCCATGTTTTTGCTTGTCACACTTAACATTTTTTTATTTGAAAGAAACTTCAGTTAATTATTTTCTCAATTCTTATTGTTATAAGCAGTATTATTAGTGTGAATACAAATGACTTTTAACTTTCCATTCTTTAAAAATGTGTAATTCCTACATTGTATTCCAAATATATATTTTGCCTCTGGCATGGAGTCTTTCTTTCTCTCTCTGGAGCCATGCCTTCCACCATGATGTTCAGCCTCACTGGAGCCCCAAGGAATGGAACCAGCCTTCTGTGGACTAAGCCTCTGAAACAGTGAGTCCCCAAATATACTCTTTCTCCTAAAATTCTTTTTGTCAGGCCCTTGGGTCACAACAATGAAAAGGTGAACAATACTATTGAATATTACTAAATACTAAATAAACATAAACAATAGCATATTTATAAGTTAATTTTATCTATTTCTTCAAGTTCTTGGGGACACACATTATGTCTGGATTTCCAAATATTGTTTAAGTATGCATTACCTCCAAAGGATACTGAAAATACCATGTTCATCTCGAGAAAGGAATGTGATTGGATGCCAAATTTCAATAAATAGTTCATAAGATGTACAGTGCCTTTTATTTCCATGCTATGTGAAGGGACCTGAGTGTATTGTAGTTTACTGCCTCTCCCATCCACTGGTGTTTACATGCATCTTGTGAAAGAAATGATTCTTTAGTGCAGTCATTGTTAGTGCTTTCCTGTCTGTTGAAATATCTCAGGTGTTGATTTGGGACTTTCCAATTCTGATCCTTATACACCTTGAGTGACAAGAGACGATAAGAGCCCAGAGAAAATATATTGAGGGAGAAAAGGCAATATAAGATATTCAGACAGAAAAATGGAGGAAGGAGCATAGAGAGGGAAAAAAATAGCAATCCCCTGTGGATACTATATATCACCCTCATTTTGGTCTTGTGAAATTGGCAGGTACAATATATGCCTGGAGCAGCTGTGCCTTTTTTTTTTTTTTTCTGACTTTCTCTGACAGCAGGAATAGCTCCACTGCTTGCTCAGAGTAAGTAGCTGATGTGGCTGGGAAGTTGTGAAGCAAAGATTGGGGAAGACACCTGGCATTGAATCTGAGGGACTATTTTGATCCCTGAAGATTGCTCTATTTATTGCAAACTTTGAAGATTCTTCTCTGTTCTTTCTGGCTAAAGTGTGAAAATATCCATTACTGACCTTCCCTGTCTATATAGAAATCCTCAATCAGGCGGAGTTTTCAGAAGACTGAACACTATTCATGGTGACAAAAAAAAAAAAAAAAAAAAAAGAATTAGGGTGAGTGAGAACAGCAGGAAAAACATCAAGAGGAACTAGATCTTAAATGAGCTAAAAATGTTTATCAAGTTGTATTCTCAATCCCTGCTAGAGACTAGATATTTAGGTATTCCCTGTCTCCTAATGCACATATTGAACTTCATCTCCAATTGGTGGTATGAGGAGGTAAAGTCTTTAGGAGGCGATTAGGTGGTGAAAGCAAAACATGCATGAGTTGGATTAATGCCCTTTTAAAGGATATTCCAGAGAGAATCCCTTGCCTCTTCTTCTATATAAGGACAGAACAAGAGGACAGCTGTCACTGGATGCAGTAGTGAGTCTCTAAAAACACTTAATGTGCCAGTTAATGGATCTAGGACTGCTTGAACCCCCAGAACTATGAGAAATAAATTTCTAATTTTTTGATGAAATCTGTTTATAGTAGCTTATTATAGTAATCTGAATAGATTAAAACAATACACTATTATTATTTTCTTTTAATATCAACCATAGAATTCCTATGTGCAGGTTTAGATACATATTTTTAAACAATGAGTGTAGTATTTGGATTGAAAATTATAGTCGCAACTGCAAAATTAAAAAAAAAACAGAGAATTGAGGCTTCTTTGTGGATGACCCAGATTACAAATCATGTCACATTGTGACAAATGAGACAAAATTAATATTTACCTAATTGCTTCATTTCTCTCACTTTCAAAATTAAAGACACCATCACTAGTTCTTCCTTACATAAGAAAAATGTCTTAGCTTGATTTGTGCTCTTGTAACACAACATCTGAAACTGAATAATTCATAAAGGAAAGAGGTCTTCTAAGCTCTCAGTTCTAGATGCCCAAGAACATGACACTGGTATCTGTTTGGCATCTAATGAGGGTCATATGCTGCCCCATGCATGATGGAGAGACAGAAGGGAGTGGGCGTGTTCATAAGAAAGGGAAGGGAGGCTGAACTCCTGCAATAACTAACCCATTCCCATAAGAGAAATATTACTTTATTCAGAAGGGTGGATCCTCATGACTCCACCACCTCTCAATAACATTATAGGGGGGATCAGTCCTCAACATGAGCTTTCGTGAGGTCAGATTACATTTGACCTACAGCACATACTAATAACGGTCATCATGAATAGAATTTTGTTCCTGCAAAATACATATGTTGAATTCTGACTCTCAACGTGTCTGTGTTTGGAGATGCGGTCAATGTGAATAAAATTAAGGTTAAATGAGGTCACTATGGGAAGTTCCTATCCAATACAACTGATGTTCTTATAAAGTGAAGAAGAAAGACTGGCGTTCCCTTTCTCTTTGCCCAAGCACAATGGAAAATATATGTGAGCACTCAGTGAGAAAGAGACCATCTACAGGCCAGGAAGAGAGCCCATTGTTGAAATCAAAAATTTTGGCACCTTGATCATGGACTCCAAAACTCTGCAGCAATGAGAAAATGAATATCTGTATTTTAAGCTACTCAAACTGTATATTTTGCTATGCCAGCCCTAGGTAATTAACACAAAGGGACAAACAGCAATCTATCAATTCACATGCAAACGAACAAGGGCGTTTGATCAGATCACAAGTGGCTGTAGAGATGAAGGCTATTCAGTGCAGATTTTGTGAGCTATAAAGAGTAATTGTGCTTTTCTGGACTCGATTTCCTCTTCAATGTAAAGATTGATTTCTTTTATATTTGAAGTCTTTTTAACTTGCAAAAACCTATGAATCTATGATCAAACATTTATTTTAAATTACTTCTTAGATCTTTTGAACAAGAATTTGAACAAAATATAGACTTGAAATGGAGAGTCAGTGAGAATGCAATGTTTTAACATAACATTTTCTAGTTCTGCTTTAGATTAGTAATATAAAGAAGCAAGGGAAGAAATTTGGGAATGTGCCAAGTACATACATTTCCTAGGGCAGTTGTAACAAATCGCCACAAAGTTGGTGACTCAAAATAACAGCAATTCATTTTTTTACAGTTCTGGAGGACAGAAATTTAAGTTCAGGCATGACAGTTTTCACCAGAGAATCTAAGGAAGAAACAGGTGCCTCTTCCAGCTTTGGGGGCCCTGAGTGTTCTCTCCTGTGGCCGCATTACTCTGACCTCTGTCTCTATTTCTCATATGCCCTTCTCTTTGTGTTAGCTTATCTAAGGACATTTTGCATTAGATTTATATAACTAATAACTAATAACTCAGGATGAAATAACCTTGAGATTTCTAACCTAATTATTTCTGTGATGACTTCTTCACCAATTAAGGTCACATTCAAAAATCATGGGATATAAATATATCTTTGGGAGGCCACCATTCAATCTATTGAATGAAGGGAAAATATTTTATTAGAAAATGCTTCCTCATGTAAAGAATTAAATTTTCAAAATAAACATTTACTTTCAATTCTCTATGTTAACATTTTTAACTATGTTTATTTTTGTTCAAGCAAACAAACTGAAGACTTAGGAAAAGATGTGTTATTAAAATCTGACTTCCTTCTTTTGCATGCAAATTTTTGTTTATTCCTCAGTTTTTGTCATTTGAAAAAATATTGCTTATCATCTCAAATATGTAATTACTCCTAATAAACATTTTTAGAGACCACTTAGAAAAGATGATGTGAGACTGAATATACACTATCAATTTTCTCTTATAAGAAATGATGGAGATAACAGTTTTGTATCTGCATCTAGATTAAATAGAAAAACATTTCTATGTTCCTCCAAGATCACTCTTGTTATCTATTCAAGGATTTTGGAGCCCTACTTTATACTATTTTTTCTGATTCATTTTCTTGTTGACTAACTTCATTTTTCCCATCTACATTGCCAATGATATGTCATCTATACTTTTATTATTCTTTGAATCCATGTAAGACGAGTTTATTACAAACCTAAGAAATGCCATGGTTAAGAAATAGCTTTCTATTTCAAAATTTTTGTAACTACAGACTGTATAAATCCCACATTTTCAATTAAAATTCTCCAATATCTTATGTTTAATATACATTTTATCTTAATAATCTTTCATTCATGGTAAATGTTATTGATCATATTGCCAAAATAAACATGTTTTGAAAATGTGACTTCAAAGTAACATTCAATTTGAGCTATCAGTTGTATTTTAATAAACACTTTAAAAATATAAGATTAGGATAATTTGTATTTTGCTGCCCCTACAATCTTTTCCTTCATGTCTACATTGATAATAGTTTATTCTCTAAATAGTAACAAGAACCAATTTGTTGAGTGCCTTAGTCTGCTCAAGCTGCCATAACAAAATGCCAGATTCTACAGCCTAAACAACAGAAATTTATTTTCTCATAGTTCTATATCCTGGAAGTCCAAGACCAAGGTACTGGTAACTTTGGCATTTGAAGAGGGTTTTCTGCAATTTTGCTGTGTACTGAAATGGTAGATAGTGAGCATTGGTGTCTCTTCCTCTTTATCAAATGATGCCATCCCTTTTAAATTGGGACCACATACATGGGTTCTCATTTGAATTTATCACTTCCTCTTAGCCACTGTCTCCAAACACAGTCACAGTGAGGGTTAGGGTTTCAATATATGAATTTGGGGGAAACAGAAGATTTCAATACATAATACTGAGCTAAATGAAAATAATTATCCAGATAAAATGAAGATTCAGAATATTTTTTAAAATTTTGTCCCTCTCTTTAAGCAATATATGAATTTAGGGAGGAGAAGAGGCAAAGGAAAATAATTCCAGACTCTTAAACCTACTGTATTATTTTAAAAGAATTTAAAACTTGAAAAATATCAACTAATAAAACAAATATGATGCTCATGTTCATGACTATAATTTTTTCTCATTGTTCAGTACATCAATTTCCTACTTGAATTTTATAGCAAGGGCAACATGATTAAAAAAATCCAAAACTATAGTACAATTATTGGTTAATTGGAATTTTATTTCAGACTAGGACAGGCAGGATGAAAAATGAAAAACTCATTACACTATATTATGTAATTCAAAAGACTAGTGAAGTAGCCAAAAGATTTTCTTCTTGTGTATAGTAGAAATCAAAATATTTGCACTACCTGCTGAGTGTTGTGACAATAAACAAAACTGCACTCAATGGAAATTTTTAAAAAAGTCTCTGGGTCTACAAAAATATAAAGCTCTATGCTAAGTTCATAGAGATTAAATGTACTTTTTAATGTTCTGCTGAGTCTATAATTTCTTAATATATGTGAAAAACAAAAATTGAATGAAAGTTTGTGAATAATTTTTTTTAAAGGACAGTGCAAGAGAGAGACAGAGATAATCAATATTTATTTTTTCATGTGACTTTTGTTGCTCTGATATTAGTTACATACATGGGTGCTGGGGTTTGAACCTGTGTACTTGCACATGCCAGGCAAGCGCCATAACCTCCGAGCTACTGCTCCAGCCCCAGTTAGTGAATACTTACTAATACTGTGCAGGTTGATGAAATTGGAAGCAATGAAACCAACTTGAGGATTCATACACAGAGAGGCAGTCTCTGGCATCCTCCAGGGAACAGAGGCTGCTTGGAACAGTCTGGAGACAAAGCGAGAGGTATGGGGATTCAAAGTTCCCATATGGAAACTTAGTACCTATTTATATTTGAAGGACATGGAAAAAACAGAACAGTTGGCAAAAGTCTCTAATACTGGAAAACATAAAGTGAATCATGGAAGAATGTAGACAGAAGTTTCAGGAAAGATGAGTCCATTATTATCAAGTCTATAGACAGATACAAGTTTGTACAAAACTGAGGAAAGAGTCAAAAATAATAATGTTTCCATCTAATCATCCCAAATCAATTTAATTGATTTCTGTTAACATGAAAGCTTGTCAGATTTGAAACTCCCTTGCTATTTTAAACTATTTCTTCTAATGAGATTTTCAACTCTCAGATCATGTTATATATATTCTTCATATTTATTTATATATGCATGTAGTTGTTTCATTAATTAAGCCTCATCATAAGTTTAAAAAGAAAAGGAAAGAACTAATGAGGTCCTAGATCAAAATGGCAGGAGAGATGACATGATGGCAGAATTAGAGGTATGTTTTTAAAGGAAAAAAGTGGCGACGCCAGTGACAGATTATATCTGAAATATGAAGGAGGAGGAATACAAATGACTCAAGTTTTTTCATCTGAGAAAAGCAAAAACAAGCATGCAGAAAAGCACCGGCACAGAGAAATGGGAAACTTTGGAAGGTAGGGAGACACAGGTCATTTGATGAGCTAATTTTGGATATGCTGCACTTGAGAAGAAAAAGAAATATCAATCTTCAGGTGACTCGCTACCAAAAGAAATTGGAAAATAGAAAATAGGAAAGACGTAAGTGATGAGAACAGATTTTCAAATTAAAGTATGAAAAATTTTATTATGTGTAACTATGTGAGAATTAGATTGGCTATTTAGCCTCTTTGAAAGCAGAGCAATTTTTTATTGTCTAATTTGTTATGAGACGATTTATTTAGCATAAATTTTAATCTAAGGAGATACACTGTTTCTGATTTATTGAGGGCTTGCTTTATTATTCCTATTTCATGATTGAGGAGAATGAGGTTCTCCGAGTGGAAATTCTGTAATTCAAAGATTACTATAGTAAAGCCTAAAGCTGCTTGACAATAAAACCTGTGCCCTTTCACTGACTGAATGGAAAATGTTATATAACATAAAGATGGAGAATTTTAGAATTCTGGCTCTGTGATTCATGATAGGAGAGGGACAAAATTAGAAAGAAAGTTTCATGCTTAGTGAAAATGAAAAATGTTTTTCTTCCTTTACAATGACTATAAATTTAACTACATACATGTTGTAGGGATTTTTTTTTCTATGACTCATCCATCATGAAAGATAACTTTCTCATTAAAAAAAATAAAAAGTGTGTCATATTTCAGTGCAACAGCAATAGGCCCACAACTGCATGTAGGCTAATAGTTTGAGGGACAGAGAAAGCATCATAAAGAGTGAGGACGTTAACATGAGATTGACATGTTTAGTTTATAACACATTTCTCAGTTTATTCTAAATTTCCTGCTCTTTTCAAGTTGCAATAAGTTCCTAAGATCCAATACAACTTGTAAGGGAAAATTAGCAAAATTAGAAAATATTTTAAAGTATCAAACCATTTTTTATCAGACATATACATTGTTGTACTTCTACCAAAGCAATTGTAAGCTTAATCTCCCCTATCTTCTAGGTCATTTTTGACAAGTATGTGCATTAAGTCCTATTTTTGGTATACATAAAAGCATCCCTTGAGATAGCTCTAGCAGCATTATGTGAAAGCACTTGTTATTGGTTAAAGAGAGATAAAAATAACAGCCTATCACTACTTTCTCTTTTCCTTAGATACGAATTATATTACATAGCAGGTTTGCTCTTGTACAAAAATTGCTTGGTTGTCATATTTGCTATATCTTTGTATCCTAAAGCAGTGATTATTACTGTTTTCATTATCATTTCCACATACAAATAATCTTATTATGAAAAATGACGTCAATCAAATTACTACTACTTTTCATTTTCCATGGGATAAATTTATAGATGCAGTAGAGCAAAACACAAGGATAATTATTATCTGTGGTTCTTCCCTCACTCTAGTAAACAGTCACTCAAATCATCTTCATTGAATTTGTTTATTACCAAATCAGTCACAGAAGAAACCATGTATCATTTATTTATTTATTTATTTATGTGTTTATTTATTTATTTTTAGAGAGAGGGATAGTGAGAATAAGAGAGAAAAAGAGAATCAGTTTTATTTAGTTTTTCATCTGGTTTCCATTGCTCTGACACTTAGCTGTATATGTGGTGCTGGGGTTCCAACCAAGGGCCTCGCTCATGCTAGGCAAGTGCCATAACAGCTGAACCACTGCTCCAACCCCAGTATCATGCTTTTAAACATTTAAAATGAAATATCTCTGGGCTGGAGCAGTGGGTCGGCGGTTACGGTGCTTGCTCCGCATGCACAAGTACAAGGGTTCAAACCCCAGCACCCACTTACATAATTAAGTGTCAGAGCAACAAAAGCCACGTGAAAAACTCAATGCAAATTAATTCTCTCTCTCTCTCTCTCTCATTGTCCTTCTCTCCTAAAGAAAATAAAATATCTCATGTCTATATTATTTGGGATATTTTTAATTGTAAATAATCAGAAATTCACTGTCAAATAATGTTTAAGAAAAAAAGAATTTTTTTCTTCAGAATTTAAAAACTTTTCTTCACAAATATTTGAAGGTGCTGCATACAAATTGGTTATATTTATGGGGCACAGTGTGACATGTTAATACATGTCTAAAACATATTATGATCAGATCAGTAAATTGGTATATCTGTCACTTCAGACATGTATTATTTTAAGGAGGGAGTTATATTTGATGTATTAAGTAGTTGAGTTGTTGTAAATCATAAATGCTTATAAGGTAACAATATAATATACATTTGATCCAAATCCAGAATCACCCTTCACATGACTCATACCCCAGTCTCTCAATTCCTCTATATTTCCCCCATCATAGCTATAAATGTGTGTATGTGTGTGCATATGTGTGTGTGTGTGTGTGTGTGTGTGTGTGTGTATGAACTTTCAAGAATTAAGTGATTCTTTTTATATATTACTGGCAAGTTCCTTAAGGTAGAAAACTCACAGATGGTTCCTGGTACTCAATAAAGGACTGAACTTCCCTTCTATAACTCTTCATTCCCCTGTCTTTATTTGCATTGAAGCTTTTCCAAAAAATAAAAAAGAAGGAGGTAGTTACCAAAATATCAAAAGCTAAAATTTGGTTGGTGAAGACCATTGGGGTCCTCCTACAGAAAAATACCTTTGTCAGTAATCTGAACTAGTCTTGAGGAAGATGCTCCGTGACTTGGACTAAATTAAAGGTCTACTAATGAAGTGTCGCTACAATTATGTAAGATATCAAAAACAACAGGCTTATAGAATAGGCAATTTTTGTACATACTGAAATTTGCTTTTCAACTTCTATATGAAAACATAAAAAATTGTTTATGTTAATAGAGTACAATGTAATGTGATGATTCATGTATACAATGTGGAATGTTTAAGTCAGGTTAAACATATCTATCTCCTCGGACTTGAATCCTGTCTGTATGTTGAAAACTTTCACAATAATGTCTCTTAGGATTTTGGAATGTTCAGTACATTATTATTGCTGATCTTCACCCTCCTGTGCACCAGCACACCAGAACTCCCTCCTTTGGTCTGCCTGTAATTTAGTAGCTATTGATTAGACTGTTACCATCCCTCCCCACCACCACTCCCAGGCTCAGGTAATCATCACCATACTCTCCACTCCCGGAGATGTAATGTTTTAGATTCCACATCTGAGTGAGAAAATGAAGTACTTTTTTCTTTCTGTGCCTGGCTTATTTTACTCAATGTAATGATCTCCAGTTCCATCTAAGTTGTAAATGATGGTATTTCCTTCATCTTTTATAGCTGAATAATATTCCACTATGTAAATGTGCCACATTCTTTTTATTCTTTCATCAAATGATGTATACTTAGGTTGTCTTTATTTAATCGTTATTGTGAATACTGATGCAATAAATCTGGACATACAGATGTCTCTTCAAAACCTGGATTTCCAGGTATATATATATAAATATATACCTGGGAATAGGATCACAAGGAAGTTCTATTTTTAATTTTTTGAGGGACCTCTGCAGTGTCTTCTGTAATGGCTATAGTAATTTATATTCCCAAAAACTGTATGGGAGACCTCAGACTTTCTTTTCTGAACACACTGGTTAGCATTTATCTTTTGTTCTTCTGCTAGTACCATTCTTCCAGGGTTGAGGTGATTGATCTTTGTGGATTTAATTTGCATTTTCATGATGCTTAGTGATGCTGAACATTTTTTCCCACATACCTATTGTCTATGTTTGCATGCATCCTTTTGAGAAATATCTATTTATGTCTATTGCCCATTTATAAATTGAGTAGACTTTTTAGAGTTCCTTGTATATTGAAGATAGCAACCCCTTGTCAGAAGGATAGTTTGTAAATAATTCCTCCCATTCTGTCAGTTGTCTCTTAATTCCATTGACTGCTTTCTTGCTATGAAGATTTTTTAAATTTGATAGAGTCCCTCTTGCCTATTTTTGCTTTGTTTCCTATACTTTTAGGATCTTGTCCAAAAAAAAAAAGCTTGCCTGTTGTAATGTCCTAAAGTATTTCTCGTACACTTTGGGAAGCATTTGATGTTAAAATACAACTTGGGTATCAATTTATAAGTTCCTCTCCGTGATTCTAAAGCACAGACAAATTTGAGACATTTTGTTGATATTCTCTAATGTTTTTATCACAAATACTTTCAAGAGTGTTATCAACTAATAAATCTTGATGTATTTCATGTCCCACAAAAGCATTTTATCTTCATTGTTTATAATCACACATTATGAAGATAAAATTATTTTTCTGTCTTCCTATAACATCTTTAGTTGCATGTATTAGAATTTATCAAACTGTATTCAGATTGATTGTTTAAATCTCTCTTCTTTACCCTAAACTGGTAACAATTGAAAGTGTGCTCTGCTTTCTACATCTGCAATCTAGTATCTTCTGAAGTGTTTATTATTTACAAGTTACTTTATAAATGTTTGATTGACAAATTTTCAAGATCAACTGAATTGTGTATTCTTGTAGTTGAGTATATATCAAATTTTAAACTGTTAAGTTTTGTAGAATTATGTTAGAGGAAAGCAAGTGCTCTTGCCCTTTTGAACTAGAGAATTTTGATAACTCAGACTGTCCCCAATCACATTTTGAAGACACAAGTCACTTTAAAATGCATGCTGCAATATAAAATAATAAGTTGAGGCTAGGGACATAGTTCAGGGGTAGAGCTTTTGTCTAGCACGCACAAGGTCTTTGTTCAATCCACAGAACTATGGAAAAAAATAAATGGGAAAACTAAAGTTCTTATATGAACATATGAACACTTTTTGTAGTAGAAGTGTGTTACATGCACAGAATTTAAAAGTCCCATGAAGTATTTACAGGCAGTTGAATAAAGTATTCTGAATGTTTCATTTTATTCTTACCAGCTTAGAACTAGTTTAATATTTTGAACATTACCAAAAATATAGGAAGATTTTCTTCTGAATGATATTTGAAGCACATGGTTTATAAAATGAAATGATATTTGTCCTGAAATGCTGTTCTTACCAATATCTTGGCACCAAAGGAAAAAATAACTGTTTTTTTTTTCTTTCCGTTTCTATTTATTTATTTAACTGCTTTTTTGTTCAGAGTTTTTTAGGATAAATTTTAGGGGAAAGTTGACTCATTACCTGTGTTTTAGATTTCTAAGATTCTTTCTTCATATCTTTCCTCACTCTTACAACTGTTATGTTCAACATATGTTAGGTAATTTAAATTTTAAAGATTAGTTGGTTCTCATAATAATCCTATGAATGTTATTATGTCTGATTTACTGTCGAAAAATTTCAGATCAGAAGTATAAAAGTAACAAATATGCAAATAAAACTTGCCTGATATTATGCATCCAATAAGTGTCTTGAAGTAAGATTTGACTCACATATGTCTGACTCTGAAACCCATGTTCTTTGTGTCTCACCACAAGTGCAGCCTTAGTATATGTCTGGTAGCTGCTAAATGTTTGGTCTTTTCCCACACACTTCTATCTACCATTTTGAATTTTGCAAGATTCCTTTCATATATTAAGCAAAATTTTAAGTTCTCATTTGAAATGTGGATGTAGCTCTGTAGTAGAGTGTTGGCCTTGCATGCAAGAGGCCCTGGGTTCTATCCACAGTACAGCCCCCCTGAAAAAAACAGTAGCCAAAGTATCTGCCAGTGGGCTAATGGGAGCCAGGGAAGTTTTTCCTACGCAAAGAAAAGATGAAGCCTGGTCTTTGCCATTCTTCAGTGAAAGCTTGTGGAAGATGACTCAGTGAGGGAAGAATTTTGAAGTACTCATTTATTCACTGACCAGTCAGGGGAAGCCAGGAACTGAATGCACTTTGATAAGATCAAATGTGACTGATAAAAACACAAATCCCAAATGTCTCATATAAAAACAACAGCAGAACTTAAACTCTTTGAACTTATATCTCTTGGAAACTGGATATCCAAGTACTTCACATTGGCTCTTTTAATCGTCACCTCCCTGTGAAGTGACAGAGGCCTTAATGCTCCTTTTTAAGTCAAAAAGTCAAAAGAGATGTTTTCCTCAGCAGGTGCTATCCATTTATGAGAACCTAACATATTTCCTGTGCTGAAAGTTAAAACGAAAGGGAGAGACTTGTTTAAAGAAAATCTATCACTGGCACTTACAACCAGGAAGAAAAAAACATCCTGGTTTTTCCATCATCTGAAGTAAAAATAACTTATGTAATTTAACTTAAGCCTAGATTTTAACATTTGACCATGTAAAATGTCTTTTAAGTCTATGCAGACAATATATCTAATGTATTGGTAAGTTATGACTCAAAATAACTTCAAGAGTAGATATGAAGCTCATACCCCAAATCCTCAGCTCAAATCCCTGTTTCTACAGTCAATTCCAAATCTCCCCTTTGGAAACATTCATATGCAAATAAGTTTTGGAGGATGCAGGATTATTTAGTGATTTCCCATCATGTCCCTTTTTTAAAAATAATAAATTATTGAGGAGTTGTGTTGTTGTATGATTATAAATGCATATGAGGTAACAATATGATTTGTTCCTGTTCCTAATCCAGAATCACCCCTACATAATTTCTTTTAAATTTTTAATTTTTATTTTCCATTGATACATAACTCCATCTATTTGTGGATTACAATTTGATGCTTTGATTCTTGCATACATTGCATCATGATCAAATCTTGCATAATAATATTCTATCACCTTATAATTTCTTTGTGGCAAGAATAATCAAAATCCTTTCACCTCTCTTGAAATATGCAATGCATACTCTCTTCTTAGTGTTTTGTTCAAGTAATGCATTATCAAAATGGAAAACAATCTAAAATGTCTAAAATCCAAACAAAAAAGGGAAATTGCAATTAATTACAAACTCAGAGTATCAAAGATAAGCATTGTAAACATTTCTGGACATATTCTTTTAAAGTGTGACATAAAACATCTGCAATTTTGTATCCTTCAATTTTACTTACACATACTGTCAATAGGAAACTAACTCAATTAACAGGTGCTACATCATCTAAGTGTTACCTAGCACCTTTCTATAAACATAAATTATTGTACAGAACTAGTCCTATACATCAATGTTTAAATTGTTTGGAATACCATAAATAGTTCTAGTGAACAGCCTATTTTGTATATCTTTGGTTATATTTCCTGAGGACAACCCCCCAGAGAACTGGAATTGTTAGATTAAAATATGCATTTTATTATTCTTGATGCTGCTTGACTATACACCAGAAATCTTTTACATAAGATTTTTTTTTCTTTCCATTTGGGAATTTGAGAAGTTCACAAACTACATCTAAATTCTTAAATTTTCTTTTATTGTTTTCTTTTTTCTTTTCTCTCTCTCTTTTCTTTTTCTTTTTTTTTTTTTTTTTTTTTTTTTTTTTTTTTTTTTTTTTTTTTTTTTTTTTTTTTTTTTTTTTTTTTTTTGTGTGTGTGTGTGTGTACCAGGTATTGAACCCAAGGGCACTTAGCCACTGAGCTATATCCCAGCCCTTTATCCCTTTTTATTTTTTATTTTGAAATATAGTTTTGCTAAATTGCTTAAGGCCTTGTTAAATTGCTTATGCTGGGGATGGGCTTGTGCTCTTCCTACTTTAACCTCCCGAGCCACTGGGATTACAAGTTGTGTACCACCAAGTTGTGAGGAATTTTATTATTAAAATAAATTTTTAAAAATTTGAAGACTAGTCTTAAACTTTTGTAATTATTACTTTCATATTTCTATTTCTGGGTTAACAGTTCATTCATTTTTTTTAGATTTTCCTAATTATTTATGAATATTATTTGGTAAGATTTCTTTGGAAATATAAAGATAATAATTGGTGCTGCAACCATGTTTTAAATTATCATTTGTTTATTCCACAAACATATATTAAACTTCACTATGAACTACAAAATATACTGGTGACAAAATTTTTTTTGTCTCAAAGTTAAAAGGAAAAAAGCTGGGGATATAGTTCAGTTGGAAAGCATCCCTGGGTGTTCAATCCTCAGGATCCCTTAAAATAAATAAGTAATATAAGCCTGTCAAATCCCACGCTCACTGAGTCTGGGAGATGGCTATTATTGAAATAAATTCCAAATTATGAATAAGTGAAATGTTTTGATGGCAAATATTTGTTTTCTTGAAAATATAATTCAAATCTTGACAGTCTGGGTAAACCAGAAAAAGACTTTCAGAAAAAAAAAATGAAGCTTAGACTAAGTTCTGATAGATGAATAGGTAAGGAGTGAGCATTTGTTAGGAGCTGGAAAACCCAGAATTAAGGAAACACCTTCTTCTTGTGCTTTGAAGATGAATTCAAAGGGTTGGAGTGGAGGCTTAGTGGTTATGGCGCTTGTCTGGCCGGTACAAGGTCCTGAGTTCAAACCCCAGCACCACGTATACAACTAATTGTCAGAGCAATGAAGGCCACATGAAAACTAAATAAACTTCATTCTCTCTTCCTCTCTCTCACTATTCCTCTATCTTAAAAAAAAATGAACTCAAGGTGCCCTTTGACCATCTAGTGAATGTCGATATACAAAGCCAATAATGAAGCAAAGTCACCATCTGGGAAAGTGAAGACTTTAGAAAGTGAAGACTTTAAAGGCTTTGTTGTTTCTTTTTCCTAGAACCCACTGACATTTAGTAATGAATTCATTTAGTAATGAATGCCTTCATGTAAGCAAGATTGACACCAGTCTATTAATTGTATTTTAATTTCTGACTCTTGTTAATGGTATTGAGAACAGTGATACCTTTGGAAGCACAGGATTTTGGCACAAAGGGCAACAGCCATGGATTAGTCATAAGAATATTCCATTTCACCATCTGGATGGCTAATTTCACACACTTAAAGTGAACTGTGTTGCAGAATGCTTTCTCCAAAGGGTAAATACAGACACAATTAAGCAATGGCAGGTCAAACATCTATAAGGTATTATGCTTTCCTGAGCTTCCCATGGATAAATATGTGGGAACATAATCATGTGATTGATTTATTTCTACTAAGAGGGTAAATTGTTTTCATAGTCTTGCAGTTTAAATTAACTGATATAAATATGCAAAGTTGAAAATTTTCTTTATAGTTGAAGTTCGACTCTTAGAAATAGAAATCATTTCTACAGAGTTGGAAACTCATTTTTCTCTACTCAACATAGCATCTGATGATTTTTACTCTTTTCTCTTTCCAGGGTGATCTGCTTACATATCAGTGGTGTGTTTGCAAATGTACAGGAACCAGCTCCTTAAAAGGGACAAAATATAAAAAGCCTCAATTTTTCCAGTCTCAAAATTCATAATATGAATATTCCCATGATAGTCAACTTCAAGCTTCCAACTTGATATCAGTGAATGCAGAGTTGGAGCTTAATGCCCATACTCAGCTCCAATGTGCTGGATTTAGTCAATTCCTACACAATATTCATTGTGGTACTGGAATTGGGAAAGGACAGCACCAGTACTTTCTTCTGTCCACACCGGTCTCTGTGCCAGTCTGTCTTTAACTTCCTGATGTTGAGAATTGGCCTTTGTCTTCATCATCAGCATCACTGGCTGCTCTGTTTTCTCTGCTCCTGTGAAACATGCAGAGCATCATGACTATTCTGGAGATAGCATGGTAATCGCTCTGGATGGCTCTGCTGTAAACTTGGTTCAATTGTGATTTTGGAGCTCCTGCCATGAAATCCATAATCCCCACAGCAATTTCACAGCAGCTGTGTTGGTATTTATTTCTCTCTGGGACTTCAAATCTGAATTTTTTGGGACATTACCCACATCCTTTTGAAGCTGAGGGAAATTTAGGATGCAGGATATCTATCTCAGACCTTCATCAGCTAAACAGGACACATCACTTATTTTTACTCTGTTGCCTGAGGGTCTGGGGGATTCTTATACTCTATGTATCAACTCCAGATAGTAGCTTAAAAGACCCCAGTTCTTTCAGATCCTAAATCTAGCAGTTGACTGCTATAGATGTCGGTCCCCATCCCTCCACAACTTGGTCTTTGTCCCCAGTGATGACAGGAGTGTGCAAATGCTGAGCCTACCCTGCCACCTACTCTCAATGTTCAGTGTTAGTAACCTTCAAGATTCCAATTCCAGCAGTTTTATGCCTTCCTTGCTTTCATGAAAAGAGCTAAATTTTAATTACTGTATTATTCCTGAGCATGTAGTTCATGGATATAACCTAGCTCTAGTTTGCAAGGTTTAGCTTAGGATAGGAAAATCCTGACACTTAGAATTCCATTTAAAACAAACTTTTTTTTCTTGATTTCCCGGATCTTGAGAATCCAAAGTTTATTGGATTTTGCATTGCTGTTTGACAGTTTAAACATTTACATTTTGAAATCAGAGATGAATGATGTTTCTTTTTTTAAGGTAGAGTACTGGTGATACAATGATGGATAAGGCTAACATACCCTCTACCTCGATAGATGTTGTAGTCAAATTGTTTAACATACCAGTTTCTGAAATAAACAAATGAAAAACCACAGTATACTATGATAAGAAGTTCACCATGGTAAGAATGCATCTTAACTGTGGTGAAAAACTGAAAAAAAAAGTAAGTAGAAGAAAAAAAATGGGTCTATTTATTCTGAAAGAAAGCAGAAAATCACAACTGTTGCTGAGTGTGCTGCAATTATAAGGGTAAATACAGTTTGCTTCTCATCGTCTTTCATGTCCTGACCAAATCCATGTTAAGGATTCCTTTGGCAAAATGAAACGCTTATATCTTCCTTGCTAGTGATGAGAAAGATACCCGAGCTTGCGGTGCGAGCAGTGGAAACAAGCTTTAGTTTACTTAGTAATTGGCTTCAGGATTTCAAATAAGGACCTCAGGACAGTTTTGATGACATTTCCTCCATGGGTTTTCTTTTTCTTTTTTTTTTTTTCTTAAATCTTTTGGCATCTAAATAAAAGGTGACATTAACCATTAAAATAGATATTGTCAATTTTTGAGTTGGCCAGTGGGAAAAAATTCTTTTATGTACAGTGATTATTCTTATCATCAAGTGAGCAGGTGTTGCTCACTTTTCTATTCAATGGAGGAACAAAAAAGAAAGAAAAATACCTTAGAGGTCACAAAATAACAAAGAAAAATATTTGGTCTCTGGAAATTCTTTTTAAAAATTCTCGAGAATCCCAAAATGATTTTGTATATTTGAGTTATATCTCTGTGTCACTATAAGATATAAAAAATAAATAAAATGAAAGATATTCATATATTTAAAATAGAAATAATAAGCATCTTAATTTTGGCATAAGGAATATATTAGGATTAATAGTTCTTTTCCACAACAAAAACATTAAGAATGATACCATTTCATAGTTTTGGAAATCTCTTGCATGACAAAAATTTCATCTCCTTCCATTTCCATTCTGTTATATCATTTTGTTTGTTTTGAATACATGGAGATAATCTAATCTCACACAGACATTCCCCTGAGAGAATTAAAGTGGAGAGATATTTTAATATCTGATAATTTTGCATGTTCTTTGTTATTCCACCAAAACTTGTCAAATAGTAATTATTTGAAGATGAATTATCATGCACCTCAAACAAGTTCAATGATAATTTGTGTTGTTACTTTAAAATGTATTGATCTTTCTTTCATTTTAAAGGCACAATTTAGTAACTTCATGCTATGTCAAATATTGGTTCACTTAGCTCTGTGCATCTTTCAGGATGCTGATCCATTAAATTATATAGCACCAGATACCACATTAAGCAATATAATCATTGATATCAAGAAAGACTTTAAGTAATAGAAGGAAGGTCCAGCTCACAGAAGTTTGTCAAAATTCATTTTTTCTTGTGAAAATGTCAAATTTTATCATGAATAACAAATACTGTTTGTTTTGTTTTTTCATGGTTCTTATAGGTGTATTTTTGACAATTTATTTCCAAATGTGGATAATGTGTTCTTCAGTTGTCCCTTCACATAATATGGTATTGAATGGTAACAAAAAAGCAAACAAATAAGAAAAGAAACAAAAAAAAGACCCTAACTAATTCAGCTCAGAACTCAAAAAGCAAATGCTTTTCCTATTGTAATTTCATATGTAGCAGAATTGTTTTATGTTTCTTTTTAATTTTGTTTCTATTATAATATAAAGGAGAGTTCTTGGAAATGATAAGTAAAAAGAGCTGGACTTAATCAGATAAATGACTTTTACTGCTTCGTCAAGAAGAGTCTAATTTTCAATTTTCCTAATATGGTCATATGATGGGAAACAATACAATACTTGCTCACAGAGCTTTGCACACCACTTTTATTTGTGCAAAAATGCTAGCAGCATTATCCACCATTAGTTTGCATATTAACTGCAAATGTCAAAACTGAAATTGGGGTTGGGTGCACAGCTCAGTGGTGGAGGGCTTGCAGTAGCAGAGCCCACACTGTCACTTATCCTCCTCTACTTCAAGTCCAATTCCAACAGTTTTATGCCTTCCTTGTTTTCATTTATGAAGACCTGAGATCTGAAAAATACAAATAACAAAAATGTCTGATACTGGCAAAAGCATATTCTTTGTTACCACACAGTCTCATAGAAAGGGACTGGGGACTTTTAAATGTCTTATTACAATGTTTCAAGTACCTATCTGTAAAATCCTGGTTTATTTTGTCTATTGATTCCTCTCTTTTCCTATTTTCTCCTTTATGGCCTTTCTTATTCACTTTATTCCAGCCACATTGACCTGGTTGCTCTTTCTCAAAAACTCTAGACATATGCTTGCTTTTGGAAGTCAACTGGTGCTTAGTTGGCCTGTATCAGTCTTCTAGGAAATCCAAAATCCTAACTCCCCAAAGGCTAGCAGCTAAATGAGCAATTGCTCAAACATTACCTATTGATGAGGCCCAACTTGACTGCTCTTTTTAAGGGTTTGGCTCTGGGACTCTCTAATTTTACTTATCTTTTCCCAGATTATTCTTTAGAGCATTTAGGGATTCTATTTTCACATTTATTATTTTTATTGCTTATTTTCTCTTTCTCCTCATTAAAATTGAAGATTCACGCATACAGGGATTTTTATTTCAATTACTTAAACTGATTCTTTCAAATGGTAGAGATGGAAGATTTTTTTAATTAAATAAAATGATAGATAATTCTGGTTGTATAGCACCTTCTTATTTCATGAATGCAATTGTTCATGTCTATTTCAGAGGTTACTAAATTATAAATATGAATAATATATAATGATAATATAGTTGAAATTTTTGGTTAAATTTATTTTCTTTCCTTCTGTAAATTTCTTATTCTTATTATTTACTTTTGAGTTGTGCTTCTTATTAGCAACTTCTCAAATGTCTGATGAGCTTTCTCTCCATTCAGATTTAAATATGAGGTGATCAAAGGCTTACTACATGCCTTTGTAATGCAGGCCCAAAATAACTTCAGCAGGCTATGTTGCTTGTGTGTAGTCAAAGTCATAAATATTTGCTTCTAAGCATGTGCCCACTGACGTAACCTATTAGTAATGTGCATTCTTTGTCTCAACTGCGTATAAAAAAAGCCTATGGAAAGAGATCACAGGACTAAATGGAACTGGGTAGGCACTGAGCTGAAACTGAGAGCTGACTAGTGGCAATTGCTGCCTCTGAATAAAGCATATCTACTATCCCAGCTGCATCTTGCATGTTCTTCCAAGATCCCGAATCTGCTGCCTGACTCTGAGCATCAGCACAACAGCCTATGTGAATATTTTCACGGTAGGACCTTACTTGAGACTGATTCTGCATGGTTTATCTGTGCTCTTCATAATTAGATATTTTCTCTTGGACCATCATTTTCTCCAGAGAGTAATTTTCTGATCTTATTGTAGATAATGAATCCTGATCTAAACCTGGTTAATATACACTCATTTGTCTACCAAATTATCTTACTCTTAAATGTATGGCTTACTCCATGAGTCAGAAAATTATTGTCAGTGAGCCAAACATAGCCTATTTTTATAAACAGAGCTTTCTTAAAACAAAGCAGTGCACATTCAATCACATACTGTCTGATACTACTTTCGGCTACCTTGTCCAGGATTACACAATTACAATATAAACTATATCAACTGACAAGTCTTAAATATTTACTACAGAAAAAATTTGACAATCTTTAGTCCCTGTTTCTAGTATGTTATTGTTACTGCCGCCTTCTATCTTGGTGTACAGTAAATCCTACTTTACTTTCATATAGGTGATTTGTTTTCCCCTAATGACAGTGTACAAGGTAGAGCTTGTTCTTGGTGAATAAGGGAGGACTGAGGAATTTCTGTTTTCATCAACTGATCCCTTTCCAGCTTTGCTCCTCATTTTTTCTTCTTTTATTAGTTTATTGTAGCTATACATGATGGTTGGATTCATTTTGACAAGTAATACATGTATGGAATTTGATTTACTCCATTTCAGTTCATGGTCTTCCTCTTTCTTTTCTTTTCCCACATTCTCCATCCTCTACTCTACTGGTATTCCTCTCACTCATTTATTTATCTGTTTTTGACTGGTGCTTTATAGATATACATAAAGCCAGAATTCACTATGGTATACTTATAAATGTGTACATGTATATTTTTACATGCAGTGTACTTTTGTTAAATTCATTCCACAATTTCCTCCCCTTCCCATGCTCTTTCCCTCTCTCTGGATTTCCCTCTTCTACTCCACTTCTCCTCCCTGTATCCTTATGATATCTATCCCACCCCCTGATATTTGATGATATTTTCTCTAGTTTCCACATGTGGGAGAAAACATCTGACTCTTGATTTTCTGAGTTTGTGTTATTTCTCTTAACATGTTCTCTATTTTTGTTCATTTACTGGCAAATGCTGTAATTTAATTTCTCTTTTTCTGAGTAAAACTCTGCTGTAAAATGTATAAAATACATTTTCATATTGAATTCATCTATTTACAAGAATCTGGACTGGTACCATAACTTGGATATTGTGTTTCTTCTTTTGAGAAATGTCTGTTTAGTACTTCTGCCAATTTATTATTTGTTTTTCTTTTGTTTTTGTTAAGTTTTTTGAGTTCTTTATATATTCTGGATATTAATCCCCTACCAGTATTAGCTGTTAAAGATTTTCCTCCTATTTTGGAGGCTCTATTTTCATGCTCTAATTTATTTCCTTGGCTGTGCAGAAATTTGTTAATTTGATGGCATCCTACTTATTGATTATTGGTTTTATTTCTTGTGCATTACAAGTGTTGTTGATGAGGAGGTAAGTGCCCGCACCAATGTGATGGAAGGTTGACCTTATATTTTCTTCTAGCAATTGCAAACTTTTTGGTCTAATTAGTAACTTTTTGATCCACTTTGATCAAAGTTCAGGATGTAAGATGAGGATGTAGTTTTGTTTTCCTACCTATGGATATCCAGTTTTCCACACACCATTTGTTAAGTATGCTATCCTTTTATTCTAATTTTTTTGGGGGATTGGGTACCTTTGTGGAATATCACATGATTTTAAGTGTATGGATTTGTCCCTTCTTATATTCTAACACATTGGTATTCATGTCTGTTTTGATGCCAATACCATGATACTTTTATTACTATAAATCTGTAGTACAATTTGAGATCAGACATTGTGATGTATCCTGCATCACTCTTCTTGCTCAGGATTGCTTTGATTATTCTAGTTCTCTTATTATTCCAAATGAATTATAGTTCTGTGAAGAATGTTCTCAGTATTTTGATGGGAGAATTTCATTGATTCTGTATATTACTTTTGATAGTACTGCCATTTTACCAATCTTAACTCTATCTGTGATAGTTCTATCTTCTAAGGTCTTCTTCAATTTCCTCAGTGTTCAATAATTATCATTGTAGAAATCTGTCTTTTCCTTCATTAGATTAATTCTAAAGTGTTTTATTTTATTTTTTGACCTTATTTTGAATGGGATACTTATCCTGATTTCGAATGGAATAATTTTCCTTATTTCTTTCTCAGCAGACTCAATCTTGGAACATAGGAACTCTGTTGACTTATGAATGCTCATCTTGTATTCTGCTACTTTCCTAAATTCATTTATCACGTCAAGAAGAGTTCTGATAGCAATTTTTGGGTCTCCTAGATATAGGGCCATGTTATCAGCAAACACACATAATGTGGTTTCTCTTTTTCCTATTTTTATCCCTGTTATTTCCTTCCCTTGCATGATTTCTCTAGCTAGAATTATAAGAACTATTTGAGTAGGTGAAATTGGACATTCTTGTCTTATTCCTAACTTTAGAGGAAATATTTTTAGTCTTCTCCATTCAGAATAATGCTACCTTTGTGTTTGTCATACATAGATTTTTATTGTGTTTAAGTAAGTTCCTTCATAATTGGTTTCTCCAAAATATTTAAAATGAATGGATGCTGGAGTTTATCAAAGGTCTTTATTGCATTTATTGAGGTGATCATATGGTTCTTATCCTTAATTCCATTTATGCAGTGAATAACATTTATTGACTTGTGTATTTTGATTAAGCTTGCATCCCTGGAATGAAACCCATTTGATCATGGTATATTATCTTCTTAATGTGTATTTGAATGGGGCTTACTAATATTTTATTAAGGATTTTAGCATCTGTGTTCATCAGGTATACTGTAGTTTGTTTTTTTTTTTCCTTGATGTGTCTTCAGTTTTGATATCTGGGTTATACATTCTTCATAGACTATTTGAGAGTATTCCTTCCCTTTTAATTTCATAGAATAATTTGAGGAAGACTGGTGATTTCCTTCTTTAAAGGTCTGGTTGAACTCAACTGAGACTCCATCTGGTCCTCGGCTTTTCTTCATTGCAAGGCTTTTAACTGTTGCTTCAATGTTACTATTTGATATTGGTCTGTTTATGTTTTCTATATCTTCCTGGTTTAATTTGGATAGTTCATATGTGTCTAGAAATTTGTCAAAATGTTCTAGATTTTCCAATACAGTAATGTACACATTTTTTAAAGTTTCTAATGATACTCTGGAATTCACAAGTGTCTGTGGTGTTTTCTGTTTTTTCATCCGTACTTTTGTTTGGCTTTTCTCTCTCTTATTTTATTAGTTTCTTTCAACTCACTTTCGACTTCTCAGGAAAATGATTCATCCATCCCTATCTCATCCCAGGATAAAGTGGCAAAATCACTCTTACTTACATGTGTCCTTGCTCTCTTTCCGCACTTTGCCATCATCTTTCTTCTTCTGATAAAATAACCTTAAAGATTATTTAAGTTATTCCAAGGGTATGTTAACATATTTGGTTGATTGATTAATCTCTTCTACATTCTGTTTTCTCTATGAATTTAAATATTTGTAAAGTTCTTCTACTCTATTTTAGATTTCTGGAGGAAATGTAGATAAAAATATATTCAATATAGCATGTGAAATTTGAAGCTTTCTACTTTAAAAAATTTTATACATGTTACATAAAACTGGATTTTATATGTAGCCTAATTAATGAACGCTTTAAATAATTTTCTATTTGACCTTAGCATTTCACTTTAGAAAAAATTCTAAGCTTTGACTGTAAGTAGTGTGTGTGTGTGTGTGTGTGTGTGTGTGTGTGTACACTTAATTTGTTAAAGAATTAGAAACCCATGTAAATCAGGCAAATATATTTTATGTTTTTGTGAGGTTTTATTTTACATGTCTCAATGGCATGCTGTTTGGCAAATAAAACTTCATGATATTTGTAACTGGACTGTTCAGTTCTGTAATAAAAACTGGTTCTTGGGACCCGTTTAATACTTAGAATTTTTATTGTGTATAAAAGGAAAAGTTTCACAGGGATTTTTAAGAAAAAGCTCAGGATCATAGTTTTCTCCATGTTCTCCGGGAAAACCACTTAACTCAGTAAATCTTTATGATGTTTGTATATTTACATACATTCTTACACATTGGCATATGTTATTGGCAATATTTATTTTGAGATTTATAAGTTATAGTCATTTGAAATCATTCATTGTGGTAGATATATTAATTACCCTTCAATATACCTGCATCCTAATCCCCAGGGTCCATTCAAATCTTTACATACATTCCAAAAGAGCCACTGCAGATGTGATAAACCTAAGGGACCTGGATAAAGGGAGATTATCCTGAGAGTTTGAAACAATAATATATTTAGAAGAAAGCAGAAGAATGAAGTTATAATTTTTACACAGAAAGTCTCTGATGAAACAGGATATCCAAAATTCATTAATTAAAACAAAACCGGTAAACTGAGCTACATTAAAATTAAGAATGTGTGTTTACCAAAAAACAATCTTAATAGAGTGAAAAATCACTAGTAGGAGTACATAGCTATATTACATATATTTAGTTAATATTAAAGGAGTTTTATGAAGCAAATAATAAATAATTACTACACAAACATGTAAAATTATTGAATGTGCTTCATTATCCAAATAGATAAATCATATAATGTAATACAATGGCACACTTACCAGTATGATTGAAAGGATGCTGAAAGTCATAATCCAGCATGGGGAGGAACTGGAACTCTGATTTTCCTTGAGATGATGGAAATTCATGAAACTAGAGAACTGTGTGGGAATATGAAAAGCTAACTAAATGCAAAACTTTAATTACTCCTTCCAATTCCAAGAATGTACTTAAGAAAAATGAGTGCAGATATTAACTAAAAGTTCTGTTTTAGCATATTTATAAAAATTCTAAATAACTAAAAGCTGAAATCTACCCAAATATTAATCAACAGAAAAATAAATAAATGAATTTTGGCATGCAGTACATGTGTGTGTATATATATGTACAGGAAAAAATTAAATATTTAAATATTTCTAATACATCTTTTTCTACTGATATGTGTTCAGCTATATAATAAAGTATTATATGATGTACATATCTTTCACATACTATATATTTTGCTCATTTTTTCTAAAATGTTGTTTTCTGCTTGTGTGTAATAATATTGGCAAATATTCTGAATATATGAAGCGAAGTAGAAAATAAACTATTTGTTTCAAATTATCAAAACCTCAAATGAACATGCAAAAGTCTACCAAGGCATTTATGGAGTGTATAAAACCCAGAGAAAATGGAATAAGGATTAAACTTGAGCTATTCTGCAAAGGATAAGGATTTACTTTATGAATAGTTAGGAGTGCTTCTATTCAAGCAAAACATTAAATTATAGCATCAAACTTTTAGTCTACAGCACATTTATCATCAATTTTTTTCCTTGGTACTGAGTAATATTAAGGATGTATTAAGGAAAGGATAAAGTTCATTTAATAATATAGGAAGAAAAAGTTAATGATCCTAAAAGATGATCATGGCTGCTTGTCCTTGAGTATTTAATATAAATTTTCTCACCTGGAAAGTTACAAAAATGCTTCTAAAATATGATTGAATTTCATATTAGACGTAAATCCTTAAATTTCCCAAGAGCATTGGGTGGGCAAACTCACAAACTGGATTTGACTTTCATTGTCCTGTCTGTTTGGATGAGAGACATCAATTACTTTCTTTAGAGCTTACAAGATCAGTGCTGAAGGAAGCATTTATTTCTTCTGAAGGCTTTCACTTGTATTGGAAGGCACCTTCAGTATAACGTTTATAATGGCCTCAGGGTCAAAAGCATTTTGCTTTCCTTTTGAGTCAAATTAAACTAATAATTAGAATTCATATGCTTTCCCACTTTGTGACTTTTTAAAAACAAAGACAAATTATTTTGAAACAATTGACCATTTTAAAAAAGTAATAGTACCTGCTAATAAATGATGATGTAAGATATATATGTGTGTGATGTTTGTGTGTTTATATATGTGTATAAAACTGACATCATTTAATTAATATAAAGAAAATGGGTCTTTTGTGATTGTTTTCTACCCTTTTCAATTGTTATGAATATTAATTTTATTTCCAACAATGTCTTCCTAATTTTCAATGTCTTGAACTTCCATATAGCTGTTACAACTAATTTTCAAGTTTAGACTGCAATAGATAAATAAATTTTTTTCCTTGAATTAATAATAGTCCTAGTGAACATGAGATATATCTAGTACCCTGGATTCTTAAAGATTTACATTTCTAAAAGCACTGAATGCCAAAGGTTAAATGACAGAGTGTTTCTGAAAAATTTAATTCTGAGATTAGCTATGCTCCTACTTTTTTGTGTGCTTGTATTCTGTTCCTTATTTTCCTTTCTTTTCTGCTCCCTCTCTTCCTTCCTTCTTCCATTCCTTCTTTCCTGTTGAATTCCATAAATCTCTTTCTGTTTTTCAAAACTGATTGTAACATTATTCAATCAAAATTTTTGCCATTACATGATAAATCAATTTATATATATACACTCACAAGCACAGATATAAACACATTCTCTATCTGGAGAGCTCATATTTATTTCAAGTACGGTTTTTTTTCTGCACTGTTTTGTATTTGCAAATAAAATATCCTTCCGCTGTCAAAAGAAAGGAATTACTCCTTAGAAGATATCTGAAGATTCTATCAAAAATCAGTACTAGAAAGGACTGAAACATGTAGACCTACAAGTTCACTTCATGAATATCTGATCTGATAATTTTTAAACATATTGTAGAAGGCTCACATTGCACTTAAAATTTCTTTTATGAGAGTTTTATTATTATTGTCTTCTTAATTCACAATTTAATCTCTAATTTTTTAGGTCACATAAGTTACCATTATTACCAGAAACTAGAGTTATTAGAAAATAAATGTGTTCATTTAAATAAAGTTAATATAATATATAATTTTAAATAATTAATTCTTTTTAAATGAATAAAATCATTTTAAACTTGTTTGAATGATTGAATCAATTTCAGGATGATTGATTTTCATTTCAGACTGTGCAGGAAATCATTTGGATATAATTACAAAGGTAATATCAGATCCATTTCTCTCTATACACACACAATCTTTCTCCAAAGGGTTCAGTTGTCTGAAAGCTACATTCTTTTTTAGTAAATTTTACAATTACAAATAAAATTCAGGCAAATATATACAATTATTCTTTAACAAATCTCCCTTTTTAAAAATACTCTGATAGGAAAAAATCTAAGTAATTTATTTCTGATCCCCAGAACTTAAAAAGAAAAACTTTTGTTTTGGAGTTTACAAATAAGCCTTTATTTTAAATTATTTTCTATGAAATATAAAATTCCCAGGTTTACAGGTAGTGAATAGATAATCGAATTTAATTTGTTACATTTATCCCTTAAGCCACTTCCAATTATTTTTTTGTCTGTGACTTCTCCCAGACATGTCAGTAAGCGGTATGTGAGCATATATAATGCAGTTTCTGCCTGTCCTCAGAAAACACTTCAAAAATGGATGATGGATATTTAGGGAGTGGTTGCTGTATTTGCATTTCATTTGTTTTTATTTCTTACATTTACTCAAAGTTGCAGGTCATTTTCACATCCTAAATTTATTGGCAGTTGAGTAATTACTTTCTGCTTCAAAGACTTCTTCAAATTTGCTGCTGAATCTTTATTTGTGGGGAGCCAGAAGATTCATCCTCTTCAGAAGAGTCCCTAGAATTTAATGGAACAAATCTTTCTTTTTTTTTAATTTTTGAACAACCATAAAAGTTTTTAACAAAATAATATAAAATGTGTATAGATTCTGGATATTACAATTACTCCCAGGAATGCCCCCCAATTACCCACCCTTATCCCTCCCTTCCCTTACCCACAATATCTCTAAAAAAGGATTATGTTGTATAGCATTACATCTTATCTGGATTTAACACATGATAATAGACCACCTTTCTCAATGGCCAGGGTCTAGATACAGCCTCCAGAGATGAGAGGAGACATTCGACCCTTGATTATCTGTTAAGATGATTTTACTCAGCATAATTTCTTCCATAGCCATCCATTTACCTTCAAAAGCTGCAATATCATTGTTTCTAATTGCTGTGTAAAATTCCATGGTATATATGTACCACAGTTTTTGGATCCATTCATCTAGTGAGGGACATCTGGGTTGTTTCCATAATCTAGCAATAGTAAATTGAGCTGCTATGAGCATAGATATTACTGTGTCACTATAATGTGCTGATTGTCAATCCCCTGGAAAGATTCCCAGGAGTGGAATAGCAGGGTTGTATGGTGGGCTCATCCCTAGTTTTTTGAGGATTCTCCACACTGCTTTCCAGAGGGGCTGTACCAGTCTGCAGCTCCACCAACAGTGTGTTAGTGTGCCTCTCTCCACAGCCCCTCCAGCATCTATTATTGTTTATTTTCTTCATCTTTGCCATTCTGACTGGCGTAAGGTGATATCTTAATGTGGTTTTCAACCTTTCTTTTCAATTATTTAAAATGTATGATTCAAAGATGAAGAATAACTTTTTAAGAGATTTGATTTTTTCAGACATGGGATGTGGTGTAGCACTTGCCTACCATGTGTGAGGTCCTGGGAACCTGATCACGCAATGCACACACAAAAAAAGTGTAATTTCTCAATATTTCTCTAAAATATTTTGTCTGCTGTTACAGTGTCATTTTCTCTACAGTGTCATTTTCTCTAAGGTCTGTTTTAACTTCTAACTTCCCTACTCCATAGGATTTTGGCTTTGGTGTCTAGTTTCTTACCCAAGGTATGTTACCCTGCCACTATAGATAGTGGTTGTGTCTCGTTAAGTCTGCTTCCCCAGGAACTACTGTCCAGAATTCATAGGTTTTTAAAAATGTTTCTGAATGGTACATGAACTAACCAGGTGGACTGGTCAATTTTAAGACTCACATAATAGCCTTTTCACATCCAGGAGCTCTTTCCCCTGTAGATCAGAGGAGGAAAGGCAAGGTAGGCAGGAATTTTGCACAATAACATTATTTCTTTTTCTGTGTAATGTGATTACATAATTATAAATATCTGATAGGTCCTTCGCGGTTCTCCCCTTTGGAATCAGCTTCAATTTAAAAATCTCTGTCCTGAACATTTGGACCCATGCTTGTATTCACATATATCTGGGCATAAAATAAATTGCCTACGTGGTACACCTGGGGAAAGGTGCCCCCCACTATTGTGCTTCCCTTATAAGTCTTTAAAACTTTACTCTCAATAACTCTGACTTCTTTTTTGCAACGTACCTTTAAACTAATGCTTCTATATTTTAACGAATTTGAGTTATCATCTTCTTTTTTATTATTTACAAGCAGTTTGAGTAAAAGGATGAAAACTCTTGGGGCAAAGTAATTATGTTGAATTGCATGGTAGTACTAAACAGAGCTAATTACAGTTCAATTAATTTATGCTTAAATAAAATTATCATTTAATTATTTCAATAATAACAAATATCAATTGAAGTGTGTGATTATTTTATGTTGAAGAAAATAGATTAGGCATTACTTTTCAAAAATCAAATATGACTAAAAGATGTGAAGATCTTTTATATGTATTACTCAATCTTCTGAAAGTTAGTAATCACAGTATTTGGATTTCAACAAGTTGATGAGTCCTGATGGTGGGGAAAGGGGCAGACTTGAATTGTGTTAAATTTATCCATCCATGTGTCGACAGAGCTGTGATGCACACATTCTGGCTTCCAAAGTTCATTCTGCCTACAAAGACAGTCCTAAAAAAAAGAGCATTAAAAAGTTAACCTGCAGTGAATGTGGACCATTTCTCTAATAGTCATTCCTGACATTAAAAGCTGTTAAACTGAATATATGAGGCAACTGTCTCCAGGCATTGAGAAAAAGGAAACTCACACTGTGAGCCCTGTATATGTCCCAGTCCCTACCTGTGGATAATTTCCTGTCTGCAGCTTAAGGAGTGATTCACTGGAAGTCCCTCTGAGTAGAAGGGGCAGAGCTTAGAGACTGGGGCTGCTCACTGTCTCAGCAGACAAGTTAGGGAATCAGTCTAGATGTCCATCAGCAGATGAATGTATAAAGAAAATGTGGTGTGCGGACACACACACACACTCACACACACACACACACACACACACATTTGGGTTTTATTCTGCCCGCCCCCAAATGCCAATTCCAGGAGAACACATGGAAATGTAGATAACAATTTTTGAAAAAATAAGTAAGACACAGAGCAAAAACTATTTCATGTGTTCTATCCTATGTTGAAGTTACAAAGAAAAAGCAGGAAAAACAAGAAGGGGGATTCCATGAACACAGAAGGGAGACTCTCAGGGTAGAGGATGAGGATCAGAGGAAAGAGGAGAGAAAATTAAGAGAGGTGTTGGGAAGTAAAACTGATCAAATCACATGTATATATACAAATATGCCACAATGACATATACCATTTTGTCTAAACAATGTGCACCAATAAAAATTTCAAGAGCGATTAGTGTAGCTGATGGAATTCTGGAGCATGATGTTGAAGAGATCAGAGGAAGTAGGTAGATGCTGAGTATGGATTGGCTGTTTTCTGTGAGAACTTGGATAACTAAGCTGCATATACATGATGAGAAAACCTGGGGCTGACAAGAAAGCAGTTACGATTTAGGGTGGAATGGTTATACCAAAGGTTAAGCAGATCCTGGAGATAGTAAAGTTCTTGTCCAGAAAAAAAAATTGGAGGGATCAATTAAAATCAATAATTTAGCTGGGTCAGAAAAACATACCCAATAATAAGACCTACTAAGTCTGAAAGCAAGCCTTAAGAGAGTTTGCATTTTGAGTCCTATTTCTGTAAACACCTTGGACTTGCCATTGATCTTCCTTAACAAAGTATAAACTCAAGCCTACACAAGTTCAAAATGAGTAGCCAGTTATTAACTGCTTTCTGAAGCACATATCTATGTATTCCAGAGGAAAATAATAGAAACTAGGATGTTGCGATGCATCAGTCACACACTCACACACACACACTGTTTAAAAACAGTAACACTTTTAAAAACGCATTTAAAACTAGATTGAATGAAAAACAAAACAAAACTAAACCTTCCAAAATATGTTTCTGTTCCAGTGGTACTCAACTTGATCTAGCTACAGATTGATGTTGAGTTTGGTTAACATACCAACAAAATGGTATCAGGTTAGAGCTCATTGTTACAGTGGTAGGGACACTTTATCTAGTAAAGTGAGCTCATTTGACTTTAACAGTTTAGTAGATATTGTTTTTTCCATGTTACTTGTGTCTACAGGTTTATAGGTTATACATTTTTGGTAAGGCTTTATGTAACATGTCAATCACCAAACATACAGAGCCATACACGTGATGATCAGATTTCATGTTTAAAATCAGTGATCAGAACTCATTACAAAATGAAAAAATAATGCTACAACCAAAATTTTAATAAAAACCAAAATACAGCTCTTTCCAATCTAATCATCCACAATTAATCAATAATTCACTAATAATCAATGTTCTTGATTTTTGTGTCCTTTCCCTAAATGGCACAATAAAACATGGGTTAAAATCTCTGCATTTTGTATTTCTGGAGTCTTCTGTTTGTTCTACTGTATTTAATTAATGAAAATGAGTAGTCTTTCCTAACTCAATTATATATTTGAAGATCCAAGAAGGAAGATTTTCATTTGCAAAAATGAAAAGAAGGCTTGCATTAAAGAAGTTCCTTACTAAAAGGAATCTTTTCCTTAAATCCTTCCCAAAATGTGTTTGTCAAATAGATGCCCAATTGTGTGAACACCTTCAGTGAAAGAAAGCTCATTTCCTGCTGAGAAAGCTCATTTCATTTGGGGACAACTCTGATTGTTACAGGAAAGTGGAATCTCTTTGTTGCCACAGCCATTGCTCATCATGACAACTCCTGCTAGTTGTCTCAATGTCATGGTGGTTGGTTCTGATGCTCCTCTTGACATTGACTCTCTCCATAATTAGTCTATCATCCATCTGCTTCTATCACTTCTAATTCCACACTATGTAAAATTAGCTTTTTGGATAACTCAGTGGTTCTTTATTTTTCTTCTTTTTACTCATTCTTTATCAAAATTTAAATATAATTAAAACTTAAAACTAGATATGTTTTAATTTTTCCCCTCCTGATAGTAAATCCATTTGGTCTGAATATCAAGTATAAGCAAACTGTTCTATTTAATAGTTGGAAATGTTGTAAATATGAAATATTTCTGAAAAGACTTTCCCAGATATATTTTAAAATTATATATTACTGGAACTCAGAGCTATCAAGGAAACACTAATGAACAAGATCATTATGGTCCCAGACATCATAGAATTTAAAGCTTCTGGGGAGTTGACTTTGGAGAGATAATCCTGAAATTAGTTAATTACAATTATGATAGTTAGTGAAACATGTATATTAGAGAAAGACCTTGTGTAGACTGAGAAGTCAGAGTGGAGAAAGACAGACATGTATATGTTTGTAAAATACTTGGAAGCCTTCACACTGATAAATTAAATTACATATTTTAAAAAGTTATTGAAAGGAATTTTGATATTCAGTCACACTAAATGATGTCAGTGGAAAGCATGTTTTTACTTTTATCATTTAACTTTTTAAAACATAACATCCACAATAATGTAAATATAAGCAAACATGAGAGAATTAACCAGGTAGTCAGAATTAATACATCCATCAAATTTTCTGCTGTTCATTAAAGGAATAGTGCATAGCAAATGAAAAATAAGAAGGCAATCTGTTTTTGTCAATTTTTATTTACTGTTGTGACCAAAGAGCTGATGAGAACAATTTTAGGGGAGGAAAAATTTGTTTGGGTGTCACGGTTTCAGAGACCTCAGTTCATAGATTGGCCAATCCATTGCTCTGGGCCTAAGATGAGGCAGAACATCAAAGTAGAAGGGTGTGGAGGAAAAAGCATCTCTGGACATGGCAAACACGAAGCACAGAGTGAGCTCCACTCACCAGGGATAAAATATACACCCCAAAAGCATGCGCTCAGTGATCCACTTCCTCCAGCCACATCCTACCAGGCTACAGTTGCTACCCATTTAATCCTTATCAGTGGATTAATGCATTGATTAAATTAATTCTGTCATGACCCAATCTTTATACCTCTAAAGTTCTTGCATTGTGTAATAAATGAACTTTTGGGGGATATATCAAGTAAAATCAGGAAAAACTGGTCTTGGGCACAAAGTATTCAGGCACAGATGTTGAGTCAGACCTTAATGCAGCTGAGCAAATTTTTTGTTGGGATTGACAACTCTCAGGCCAGATTCACCAGCCCGCCAGAGTGAAGGCAGTTAGGGGAAGTGGCACCTGGCCCTGGCTAGACTGTGATTTATCTGAGATGGGCAGAGGAAGTTTAGGGGCCTTGTCCTTCAGAGATTGGCTAGTGATTCCCATCAGTCATTGGGGGATTGGAAGACACCATTAGGGCTTATTGGCCAGCATCTGATTCCCTTCATATGTGCATGGGCTGCCTGATGCCCTGCCACCACCCAGCTGCCTGGAATCAACCTAACATCCTGACCTTTTTGATGATATAAGGCTTTGATTTCCATCTGGCTACTTCCTGCTGTTTATGGGTGTGTTGGTTTGTCGGTAGAGAGGCAGCCATAAGAGTGCAAGAGCATTTGGTTGTATTTTACTCCAGTGACCTCACTCATGCGGTTTCAGAGGAATACCACTTCTGTCAGCCGGATGAAGGGAAACAGAGTGGTGCAGAAGCTTTCTGGTTCGTCTGTGGGAAAGGGTGGACCTCAACCCCATTCGGGGGGAGGCCCAAAAACCCTTCCCGGGTTTCGGCACCAAATGTAAAATCAGGAAAAATGGGTCTTTGGCATCAAATGTTTGAAAAGGAGTCAGGCCTAAAAGCAGTTGAGCAAAGCTTTTATAGGAATTGGCAACTCTCGGACCACATTCACTCCCCCGCCAGAGTGAGGGCAGGTAGAAGAAGTGGCACACTGCACAGCTGGTGACTCCCATCAATCATCAGGCGATCGTGAGACACCATTGGGGCTTATCTGTCAGCATCTGATTCTCTTCACATGTGCATGGGCTTCCTGATGCCCTGTCCCAACCCAGCTGCCTGGAATCAACCCAATACATCATATCTAAACCATATCACTATTTTTTTTGGAAGAAAAAAACAGCATTTGTGAGAGCCTTAAGGTGATCTTATTCTTACTTTCATTCTTTGTCTACATCTTCCTCCCAACTTCTCTTCTTTCTCTCCTTTCTTTTTATCTCTCTGTAATCTTACTTAATTCAGGCAGTAACACAATGTATAAATGGGATAGTATTCCCTCTTGTTCTAACAGGCAAACTAAGATTTTGAGACTATGTGGTTTAATCAAGAAAATCCATTGCATTAAGTGGCTTAGTCTGAAATTCAAATGCAATTCTCTGTTAAAAAGACTGTATATTGGAGCTGGAGCAGTGGCTCAGCAGTTATGGCACTTGCCCAGCATGCATGAGTACATGAGTTCAAACTTAGCACCATGTACACATCAAAGTCTGGGAACATGAAAGCCACACGAAACACTAAATAAAATTAAAAATCATTTCTCTCTTTCTTTCTCTCTCACAGTCCCCCCCCCTCTTTTTTTAAAGACTGTGTATACTCTTATTTATTGAGTTATATTTTCATAAGTATTTATACAATGTTTACTTGTGATTCTTTTAGGCAAGAGGTAAACAAAGATGACTTTGATATGAGCCTTGACTGGTATAGGGTATAGTAAGTAGATACAGAAATAACAGAATACAATAATTTTCTATGAGAAGAAGAACAGCACTGTCTAAATAACTGTAAAACACTTGGAAGGCTTCAAACCCATCCATTAATTTGCCTATTGGCAGCAGTTACCATTGGAAGGAATTTTGCTTTTATCAATGAAAGGAATTTTTATTTGATTTTTTAAGACATAAACTTTACAATCATATGAATACAAGGAAATAAGAAGAGGACTGCCTCAGCTTAAAAAAATGTCAGTTATCTCTCTAGAAATCAGTTGCATATTAAAGGATGTTGAGGGCAGTACAAATAAATAATATAAATTATAATTGTGTAATCATCAGGAGCATTATGTGACTCTATCTAGAATGTATATTTATACTTTTTCTGGAAAAATGTACATATAAATACATACATATTTATATTGAGATTTTTACAAGTAGTATTTAAGTTTTAAATTAAGTTTAATTTAGTTACATGCTGATTATCAACTGGGGAGCAATTTATTATTAATTTGTAAATTTTAAATAGTAAAGTCTGCTCTTTTAATTTTTTATTAATATACAATTTAGAAATTATATTGTTTAAACAATACAATTGTAAATTGTGTTGTTTAAACCTCCAATTTAGAAATTTCCTTGTGAAGGAATTTACATCTGTTTCAAGGGAAGAGAAATAAATGGCACAAAGTAATCGATTACACAAATTGAGGTTTCAGGTTTGCTTTTTCTGTCTATTTGTTTATTAAATGACTTTGACAAAATTTGTTTGACATGAAATCAAAAGAGGTTTGTGGGAATTGTATTATCTATTTCATGACAATGCATAATGAGCTGCAGAGTGAAGGATTAGTAACCTCTGCTGTTGAATAGTCAAAGGAAATTTGGGGTTATTTCATTGTCAGTAGAATACATCAACTTAGATGTTTTTTGCATATTTTGACATTTAAAAAGTTGTGTGGTCTTTTTTTATGTAGATAACCTCTAAAATGTTATATTATAAGCCAATATAACTTCTAGTCTTTCTAATTTGACATGTGGTCTATTAATTATTTTTCTTGTACACTAAAGCCTGACTGAGCTGTTCAAATTATTATTTCCTCCTCCTTGTGTTCACAGTCATACTGAAAGAATCCTCCTTTGTTAATGAGCCAGTTATTTTCAATGAGAGCATTATCTCCTATATACAAGAACTGAAACAACTGGAATAAATAAATGCTATCTGGCAAAGGAGAAATTTAAAGGCAATCACATTGTTGACTGAATTGTGTCATTCAAAATTCATATCTTGAAGTCCTAACCTCCATTGTGACTGCATTTTTGAAGGAATTGTTTAAAGCAGTTGTAAGGGTGGGGCACCAATCAAGTAGGACTGGAGTCTGGTTTGCATATAAAATGAAAAGACACCAGAGTTCTTTCTTTTTCTTTGTGCACACAGAGGAAAGGCTGTTACCAATGCAGTGAGAAGGTAGCTGTCCACAAATGAGAAAAATAGTCCTTAGTAGAAATTAATCCTGCTGGCACTTTAGAGTAATTGATTTGAAAATGAAAGTCAAATTCTTATATTGCCACTTTCTGCATTTTTGTCTTTGAATAAGTGATATTCTAAAAAACTGTTTATTTATCAATGAGTTAAGCACTGGTAACAATTACTACTTAATTTGTGGCAATTATATTTGAAAACTCATAGACCAATTTGCATAATATTTGAAGCACAATGAATACTCTGTTAATAATTGATAATAATCAAGAGAAGTAAGGTAGAGCAATATGAATTTTTTCTTTTGGTACTGGGTAGTAAACTCAGTGAGGCTTTACCTCTGAGCTACATCTACAACCCCAGTACTTTTTAATATTTAGTTTTAGACAGGGTCTCACTAAGTTGCTGAGGACCTTGCTGAGCTGCTAAAAATGTCTTTGAACTTGCTGTCCTCCTGCCTAACCCATCAAAACCACTGGGATTGCAGGTCTGCACCACCATGATTGGCTGGAAAAATGCATTTGGATGTGTGGAGGGAAATACTTTTTTCTTCCCTTAAAGTTACGCTTCCTCCACTTCTAAGTCTTTGTTGTTCTTTTCTGAGAGGAAGTTTACTTAATTCAAATATTCTAATTTTACTTAATCCTAATATTCACTTAAATGCTATGCTGGAAAATAGATAATAGGCATTTTAGAAAAAAGAAAACACTTTAGGAGTGTTTATTTACATGTTTAAATGTGCTATTCAAAAATACCATTTCTATAACCAATAGTAACCAGCTCTAGAATTAATGTCATTAAATACAATTATCTTCATTCTGTAATAAAATCTTAGATTCAATTAAAGATTGTAGAAAATTAGGATTATAGACAAACAATTATATTCCTGTGTCATTGATGAATTTGTTCCCATGGCTAGTGTAAGTAATTAGAGTTATGAGAGTCTTAGAATATTTAATATTTTATCTATTTTTGTCCTTAGATAAAATGGAAATTATGATTCCATTTTTTTCTAAAGAGAGAAGGACAGAAAGAGAGAGAGAGAGAAGGGACTTAATTTTTACTCAGTCCTTCACTTGGCTTTCGTTGCTCTGACACTCAGTTGTGCACTTCACCACTCTAGCCCCTATTATTCTGTTTTTAAAAACAAGTTTAAGTCTTTTGCACAAATTTTATATTGTTTGCCAAGCTTGTGAAGAAAATCCAGGACTATCAAGCTCTAACGCCCATATTATTTGCATTGCTTATAAAAGTTTAGATTGATTGATATCTGTACCTTACAAGGTCCTTTTTTCAATATGTGTTTTGTAGTGTTTTGCTTACAGATATTGTAACTGATATTGGATTACCTTTAAATATTTTAACTGATAATTTATCTGCAATGGGGGACAAGTATAGTGACACTAGTTCTCAGGTTAGTGCCTACAAAAATTTAATCTATTAAATTTCTAAATTATTTATAATGTTTGCATATTTTTTATTTAAAAATTATCATTAGCAAATATTATTTTTAAAAAATAAATATGCCTTTTATAAGAGTAGTAAGGGAGACTGCAAGATGGCGACTTGAAGACAGATGGCTTCCCCAGCAGCTCTGAGTCTGAACGGAAAATCCCCAGTTCATTTTCAGATTTTTGAGGTGCGTTTGGGGGAGTAGCATCCTGAAACCCCAGTCCTAATTTTCTCAGTTGATTTGAGGAGCAGAGACTTGGGAATAACAAGTGGTTTTCTTTTTTTTTCCATCAGGACTTGAACATGGCTGCCACCCGGGAGCGAGGGAGGAGTCTAGCAGCCCCCGATCTCATCCCTACAGAAAAGCTGCTGTGCTTTAAATATAGCACTACAGTGGTCTCTGTTCACCTGCTGCTGCTGAGGGGCTGGCTGGCGAGTGGAGTGGTAGAGGATTCCAGCACCCTGCACTCCCCACAGCAGAGAAGTCTCGGTGCTTTAAATTTAGCACCACTGCGGACTTTGTTTACCTGATGCTGGTGCTCGGCTGATAGGGCAGCTAGTGGACCAGCAAACTAGGGGGTCTGAACAGAGCGTGGAGAAAAAAAGGGGAATTTATCCACCCCACCAGAGATACAGAAATGCAACTTTTTTTGTTTCGGATTACGTTCTACCACAGGGAGGGCTGAGGAAGACGGTGATCAGGGCTGCAAGAGCCTGGAGAGGGCAGGGCTGCGAGCAGCCATGGCTGCCGCTTGGAGCTGAATTGTCACAGCGATCTGGCGCTCAGGGCTCCAGCCCGTGCCTTATAAAAACAACATCAGGACAGCGTCAGGCGAGCTCACTATCAGCTGCAGTCACCCGCCGAGCTCACACTCCGCGGGGGTCGAGAACTGAACTGGGAATTGCATGCTAAGGAGCCCAGAGGAACTCTCGGCTCAGCGGGAAAGCCGGGTCATCATCGGAGGCCCAGGAGACAGCTCTCTCTGGCTTTTTAGAGCAGCCCAGGATAAGTGCACCAGGAAATCACCATGGGCTTCAGTCTCATCCAGGAAAAGAAGGCCTAGGTCAGCCCCAGACTCCACCCTTCTTAGGAGGTCTTCAGTTTGTAGAATAAGGGGGAACAATTCCCTCCCCTGTCCACTCCTCCTAGCCAGGAGGAGCACGTCTTCTGACACAAGAGACAGTGTATGCCTCTCCCAGCAGAGGGAGAATAGAAATCAGCCGGGGTCCCTGCTCATTAAGCCCTCTGGCTGCAGCTCCCCTGAGAAGCCTGCAAACTTCAGGGCTTTCAAGAATCAATCCTCTTCATTGGAAGCTCCTCCTAGAAATCCCAGGAACCTGAAGAAACCCCAGTCTGCTTTGTGAGATCACATAACCACAGACCGAGAGACAGTCATATCAAAGCCCAGAAGCAAAGTGAACTTCTCCTCCCAAAGGTCCCAGAGGCTCCCTTACTGGTTTTAGTTCCAAGGTTTCATTAAGAAACTTAACTTCATTAAGGGCCAGAGACACTTCCAAGTGTTACCTAGTAAGATTTTTTTTTTTTTGCTATTGCTACTGTTGCTTGCATGTTCTAGATGTGTACCAATGTATTAATTGGAAAAGTTTACTGGTTCTCCAATATATAAAAAAATAGCTGTTTTTTTCTCCATGCCCTGTTAACCTCTAGGGGCAGATATCCCCCCTATTCTTCCATATTTTTTTCTCTTCTTTTAGGGGAAAAAATTAACAATAATATTTCTTCCTGTTGTGATACCCTGTTTTAGGTTTCTTTCTTGTTTTCTTTTTCCCCACATACCGTCTCTCTTATTCCCTCTTATCCATCCTGTCTAGCCTTGTCTTCATTCTTGAGAAGAAGGATCCTAGTCAGCGCATATAGTATTTGAAATATTTTATGCCTGACAAGCATAATTCACAGGGATAACTTTTTCCCTTTAATAATCACCCAAATCATAGTAATAACTCTTTTACCCTTCCTATATTGGGCCACAGCTATCCTTGCTTCCCTTTGGATCTGTATTTTCTTTTCTCCTTTATTTTAAATTTAGTAAATTTTTAAATTTCCCCCTTTTTTTCAAATTTTCCTCTTATCAATTTCTTTTTCTTTCTTCAGCAAATTCTTTACCTCCTCCACTTTCTCACTGTACATAATTGGTCTATATAATCTCTTCTCTTAATTTCACTGGCATTACCCCCCCCCTTTCTTACTCCAAATCGATTAACTCTCTTCAACCCCCCATTATTAAGGCTGCATAACTATTACTGCTACAATTGTTAATCTGAATAACACTTATTTGTTCTTGAAGTCCATCATATGTAACAGCAATATACGGATGGGCCAAAAATATGGATTATCAATAACTGTAGTTACATAGGCTGAATTCAACAGTCCATTATAATCTGTGCTAAATTTACTACTGTTTATTGTAAGATTTGGTTTTACACATTGACAATTTGCTACTAGCGCATGAGGTGTTGGAAATCAGAAAAGGTAACAAACAGTTCAGGGTAAAGGGGGTTGTCTTTGAAATCAACTCTCCTAACAAAACCCCAGTTCAAGTAAGGATCTGGACAGATTTCCTTATCCAACAGCTTAGTCCTTAAAGCAGATGGCAGGAAAAAGAACCACCAAATCTTGTATTGTTTCCACAGAGGGTTCACCTGGCAAATAAGAAAGAAGAATCTCTTCAGACATAAGGAATCAAACTTGAAGAGATTTAGAGCAATCCCAAACCTCCCCTGGTAAGGGGGCTATGGCCAGGGATCAGGATGAAAATCTAGAACAATATATCAATGAGCTGATAACAAAAAGGAACAACTAATTAAAAGAAGAGATAATGAAGGGAATAAAGGAGATAACTCAAGAGTCGAGAAACTCGATCATAAAAGAAATTGATTCCCTCAAAAGGGAAGTTACAGACCTAAAATCTGCAGTCAATTACATGAGGGGGACCATGCAAGAATTCAATAATAGACTAACTTCAGTAGAAAATAGAACCTCTGCTATTGAAGAAAGAACATCCCACAATGATGACAGGTTGATCAAGCTAGAGCTCACCGACAGCAAAAAAGAAAAACACTTAAGAGATCATGATCAGAATTTTTAAAACATCTGGGATGAAATGAGAAGGAACAATCTGAGAGTAATTGGAATACAGGAAGAAATTGAGACACACACCAATGGTATGAGGAATATTCTCAAAGCGATCGTGAAAGAAAACTTATGCTCATCCAGGAAGCTTACAGGACACCCAATAGGCCTAATCAAAACAGAAACTCACCAAGACACATCATATTCAAAATGTACAACAGGGATACAAAGGAAACTATATTAAAAGCAGCAAGGGAGAAACGCCAAATCACATTCAGAGGCAAACAAATAAGGATTGTCTGTGACTTTTCAACCCAGACGCTGGAAGCAAGAAGGTCTTGAAATAATATCTTTCAATGTCTAAATGATCACAACATGCAACCTAGAATTCTATACCCAGCAAAACTCAAATTTGATGGAGAAATAAGAGCTTTTCATGATAAAACAAAACTGGAAGAATTCGTCAACAGAAAACCTGCCCTACAAAGAATTCTCAAGGAAACACTCCAGACAGAAGACCAAGAAATTGATACCCAAAATCCACAAACTGAAGAAATTCAGTGAAAGTATCACCCAGATACTTTCAAGTATCAACCAAGGCAACCACAGAACTAGCTAAATAAGACACAATGGCTACGAATCAATTACACACTTCTATCTTAACACTGAATGTGAATGGTCTAAATGCACCACTCAAAAGACACAGACTCGCAGACTGGATCAAAAAACAAAATCCAACCATATGCTGCTTACAAGAAACTCACCTAACAGGTAAAGATATCCACAGATTAAGGGTGAAAGTATGGAAAAAAATCGACCATGCTTATGTCCCAAGAAAACAAGCCGGTATCACTATACTTATATCCCACAAAGTAAATTTCAAACATAAGTCAATTAGAAGAGATAAAGAAGGACACTACTTAGTACTAAAAGGAACCCTTCAACAGGAAGAAATAACCATAGTAAATATTTACTCTCCAAACAACAATTCACCAACTACGTGAATAAATTACTTCATGACATCAAACCACTCATTGATGACAACACAATTATATTGGGAGACTTCAACACTCTGCTGTCAACATTAGACAGATCATCAAAACAAAAAATCAATAAAGAAACCTCCAGCCTAAATAACTACATAAACCAACTGGACTTAATAGACATATATAGAATTTTCCATCCCAAGTTAGCATCCCAAGTTACACCTTCTTCTCTGCAGCACATGGATCCTTTTCCAAAATAGACCATATTCTGGTTCATAAAGATAATCTCAGCAAATATAAAAAAGTAGACATTATCCCATGTGTCCTTTCAGACCACAATGCTATGATCCTAGCAATCAACAGTAATAATCATAACAGAAAACACACATTTTCATGGAGGTTGAATAATACTTTATTAAATGAAGAGTGGATCCAAGAAGACATGAGAGAAGTAATCCAAAAATTCTTGGAAGAGAATGAAAATGAAGACACAAAATATTGAAACATCCTGGGACAGCATGAAAGCTTTCCTAATGGGAAAATTTATAGCACTGAGTGCCCACATTAAAAATGAAAAGAGATCCCAAATAAATAAACTTAAGCTTCATCTCCAAGCCCTTCAAAAGGAAGAAAAATTTAACCCCAAAGTCAGCAGAAGACAGAACATTATCAATATCAAAGTTGAAATCAATGAAATTGAGAACAAAAAAAAAATAAAAAGAATCGATGAAACAAAGAGCTGGTACTTTGAAAAAATAAACAAGATAGATAGACCACTAAAGAATCTAACCAAGAGAAGGAGGGAAATGAAGCAAATCCATAAAATCTCCAATGAAAAGGAAGTGTTCACCACTGACCCCATGGAAATTCAACAAATTATAAGATCATATTTTGAAACCATATACTCTTCCAAAATCGATAATTTGGAGGAAATGGATAAATTTCTTGACACATACAACACCCCTAAATTGACTCAAGATGATATTATTTCCTGAACAGCCCAATCACAGGCACTGAAATTCATATTGCAATTAAATGTCTACCAAAGAAGAAAAGCCCAGGACCTGATGGCTTTCTCCCTAATTTTTACCACACTTCTGAGGAGGAACTAACACCTCTCCTTATTAAGTTATTTCAAGAAATTGAAAAGGAGGGAATGCTCCTATCCTCTTTGAATGAAGCAACCATAATTCTGATACCAAAGCCGACAAGGATACATCAAGAAAAGAAAATTACAGACCAATATCCCTGATGAATTTAGATGCAAAAATCCTTAATAAAGTACTAGCAAACCATATTCAAAAACTTAAAAAGACGATAATATATCATGATAAAGTGGATTATCCCAGTTATGTAGGGCTGGTTCCACATACACAAAACAATTAACATAATTCACCACTTAAACAGAATAAAGGATAAAAACCGTATGATCATCTCAATGGATGCAGAAAAGGCCTTCGATAAAATCCAGCACCCTTTTATGTTCAAAACCTAGAGAAGATAGGGTTCAAAGAATCATTTCGGAACTATGTAAAGCCAATATATACTAAACTCTCAGCTAGTATAATACTAAATGGAGAAAAGCTGAAAACATTTCCACTAAAATCTGGAACAAGACAAGGCTGTCCGCTCTCACCACTTTTATTCAATATTGTCCTTGAGACCCTAGCTGGAGCAATTAGACAAGAGAAAGAAATCAAAAGGATAAAAATAGGAAGAGAGGAAGTCAAATTTTTTTTGCTGATGACATGATCCTGTATCTGGAAGATTCAAAAAACTCCATCAGTAAACTGCTTGAACTCATAAACAGATTTAGCAAAGTGGCAGTATACAAGATCAACACACATAAATCAAT
Organism: Aplodontia rufa; assembly: GCA_004027875.1. Classification (NCBI taxonomy): domain Eukaryota; kingdom Metazoa; phylum Chordata; class Mammalia; order Rodentia; family Aplodontiidae; genus Aplodontia; species Aplodontia rufa. Next base: position 109,589 of record PVKS010002290.1, read on the forward strand.
AGCTTTCCTATACACTAATAATAATAGGACTGATAAAGAAGTCAGGAAATCAGTCCCTTTCAAAATATCTTCAAAAAAAAAATAAAATACTTGGGAATTTACCTTATAAGGGAAATCAAAGATCTCTTCAACGAAAATTATCGGTCATTGAAGAATGAAATACAAGACAACCTAAGAAGATGGAAAGATGTTCCATGCTCTTGGTTAGGCAGAATTAATATAATAAAAATGGCCATTCTACCGAAAGTTTTATGCAGATTTAATACTATCCTCATAAAGATACCTATGTCATTCTTTACTGACATAGAAAAAGCAATTCTCAAATTAATTTGGAACAATAAGAAACCTAGAATTGCCAAAACACTACTAAGCAAGAAAGACAAAACAGGTGGTTTCACCATACCAGATTTAAAACTGTACTATATAGCCATAGTAACAAAGACAGCATGATACTGGTATCAAGATAGGAAAGAAGACCAATGGAATAGAATAGAAGACCTTGAAACAAACCCTCAAATCTTTAAACATCTGATTTTTGACAAAGGGGGACAAAATGTTACATGGAGGGGACACAGCCTCTTCAACAAATGGTGTTGGACAAACTGGACAGCCACTTGCAGAAAGTTGAAATTAGACCTATATCTTTCTCCTTGCACGAGAATCAAATCAAAACGGATCTAGGAGCTAGGAATTAAAATAGCTACCCTGCAACTGACGGAAGACAAATTAGGTCCAACACTTCAGCATTTGGGAATAGGCAAAGACTTTCTCAACATGTCTCCAAAAGTGAAGGAAGTAAAGTAAAAAATCAGTGAATGGGATGCGATAAAGCTAAAAAGCTTTTGTACTGCCAAGGAAACAATCAAAAGAGTCAAGAGATTTCCTATGGAAATGGAGAGAATCATAGGCTATGATTCCTCTTACAGAGGCCTCATATCCAGAATCTACAAAATTCTCAAAAATCTCAACTACAAAAACACAAATAATCCAATTAATAAATGTGCCAAAGAGCTAAATAGAAACTTCTCAACAAAGGAGATTGATGAAGCCAATGAATACATGAGAAAGTGCTCCAAATCACTAATAATCAGAGAAATGCAAATGAAAACTACATTAAGATATCACCTTATGCCAGTCTGAATTGCAAATATGAAGAAAATAAACAATAATAGATGTGGAGGGGCACGCTAACACACTGTTGGTGGAGCTGCAGACTGGTACAGCCCCTCTGAAAAGCGGTGTGGAGAACCCTCAAATAACTAGGGATGAGCCCACCATACGAACCTGTTATTCCACTCCTGGGTATTTTTCCTGGGGATTTAGAATCAGCTCATTATATTGACACAGCAATATTCATGTTCATAGCAGCTCAGTTTACTATTGTTAGATTATGGAAACAATCCAGAAGTCTCTCACTGGATGTGTTAAATCCAGATAAGGTGTAATGTTATACAACATAATACTTTTTTAGAGATATTGTGAGAAGGGGAAGGGAGGGATAAGGGTGTGTAATTGGGGGGGCACTCCTGGGGATAATTCTAAAATCCAGAATATATACACATTTTATATTATTTTGTTAAAAACTTGTATGGTTGTTCTATAATAAATCTCTCAATAAAAAAAATAAAGGGTAATTTAAGTGGGTGCAGCTTAGATAGATCGCATCTTTCTAACACCTGGAATCATGTGTTATGCCCAAGTATAGTATAGGTGAACTTTAACATTCAAGTACTATAGAGAAAACCCAGAGCCATTAACTTACCAAAGATAGAAAGTGCACTTTTACTAGAAAGTTTCTCTGTTCAGATGAATGCTTAAATACAATGTCAAATATTCCAGATTTTACACAGATAATTAAAGTAGTTAATGTGGACACCATTAAAATGAGTTAGTTGGTGATTAAGTATTAAAAGTATTCCAAGAAATTCTCTTGTTCTAATCAATGGAAGAACATGCAAAAAGTGAACCAAATGTAGTATTATTTCACTAGTTTACATGTAATTAACCTTTAAAGAAGGTACTGGATCAAACACTTTCTTTCAAATTAACAGGCATTCATTTTTGAATCAAAAGAATGCCTTTGTTAGCATTATGGATGGAAGATATATTTTAAATTATTTTTACGACATTTAAATCCAGTGATTTAAAAGATGAAACCTAAAGATATATTTTTTAAAAATTAAAGTACAAATTAGATTAATGACTTCAGGATATTAATGTGGTTGCTAGATAAAATATAAGACATCTAGTTAAATTTCACTATCAGATCAGCAATTAATATCTTTTATTGTCTATTATGGGTTAAATGGTGCTACTCCCCCCATAATTCATACATTGAAGTCCTGACCCCAGTGCTCAGAATGGGATTGTATTTGGATACAGCATCCTTTAAAGTAATTAAACTAAAGTAAAGTTAGTAGAGTGGGCCTTTATCGTATGTGATCACTATCCATATGTATTAAAAAAGAAAAGAAAAGAAAAAAGACCTAAATGGAAGAAAGATCCTATGAAAACATTAAGAAAAGCATTTATAAGCCAAGGAGAAAAGACTTCAGAAGTCAACTCTGTTGGTATCTTGTCTCTGACAATTTAGACAATAAAGTAGGGAAAAATAAGTTTTTATTCTTTAAATCACCCATTCTGTAGCCCTCACAAATGAGTACAGTATATTTTATTTGCTAAATTTGACCATCCCAATTATAGAAAGTTTAAATGAATACAATGAAGACAACACTTGCCGAGGACCAGCTAGAAACATGGGCTTTTAATTTGTGTTACTAACATTAATCCTTGTAGTACATTCTCCAGACTCTATTCACCTTCTCATGAAGAGGGGAATTAAGTGTTTCTTATTTACTTATGTTTTATATTTAAAACTACTTTTTAAAAAAGTCATTCAAAAATTCATTTGATCTTCCTCTGTTTAATTTTTAAATAAACATACATCATACTGTGTGGATATTAGATACAACCTTTGAAACTTATTATAACAAATCACACTGTGAAGAAAAGTTGCATATATAGGACAGAAGAGAGTAGAGTACAAAAAGTTATTGCTAATTCCACTACCACAATTTAGCCATTTTAATACATTTTTTACTATTTCCTTGTAATTATTTTTCTATAAATGCTTATGGTCAAAAATATATACATACTGGGCTGGAGTGATGGCTTGATGGTCATGGAAACTTGCCTGGCATGCGCGAGGACCTGAGTTCAAACCCCAGCACTATGTATGCAGCAAAGTGTCACAGCAATGAAAGCCACATGAAAAATTAAATCAAATTGACTCTTTTTCCTCTCTCTCTTGCTGTCCCTTTCTTTTTAAAAAATCTATACACACTATGTGATATGGTTTGGATACTAGTCCTTTGCACAACACTCATGTGAGATAATACAAGAAGTTTTAAAGGTAAAATTATGGGGTTATGAGAGCCTTAGGCCAATCAGTGAATTTATCCCCAATTGGGTGGTAACTGAAGGTGGATAGGTGTGGCTGGATAAGGCGGGTCTTTGAGGGCATGCCTTTGGTGTATATATTTTGTATCTGGCTTGTAGAGTCTCTCTTTCTCTCTCCTTCCTGATTGCAATGCCTTGAGCCTCTTCCTCGGTCACACTCTTCTGCCACATTGTTCTGCCTCACTCCAAGTCCCAAGGAATGGAGGCTGCTGCTATGGACTGTGGCCTCTGAAACCATGAGCCTCCTCATGAACTTTTCCTCCTCTAAATTTTGTCTTGCCGGGTCTTTCAATCATAGCAGCAAAAAAGCTGACTAAAACCTATGCAACTATCTTTACAATACGTATTTTAACCTTGAAATAATCTATGCTAATATTGCCAAGTCCTGAGGTTGCACGCAACTTCACATGGCAAGAGACAGCAATCAGAAGCACACATATGTGCATCTTCCTATCTCTCTCATTCGTCTTATAAAGCCACCAGGAATCATTGGGTTCCATCCTGATGGCCTTACTAATTCTATCGCCTTCAAAGGTTGCACCTCTAAATACCATAGCCAGATTAAGTTTATAATCTCTTAATAACTCACAATGGGGATTAGATTTCAACATTTGGGACAGAACTGGAACCAAAGCAGTTGTTTTAGGTGTTTTAAAAAAGATCATAGCATTGTACAGTATTGAAAATTTTGGACTTGAAAATGTTCAGACAGGCACAAGACCATAGGATGATCACATTCCCAAGTATTTCACAAAAGATCTTAGAAATGTCATGGTTGCAAGACAATGTTGGTATGTCTCATAAGAGCATATTTCAAATTCTCAATATCAGTTGAAACTTCTGACAGTCAACATAGTTGTTTAACTTCTAGCAATGCAATTCATTTAGTGAAATAAATTGAAACTCAGTGTTGAACAAAAAGAGGAAATGTAGACCAAACCATAGAATTACTAATGTCGTTCAAAAATACATTGGAAATTATAAAGAAAATAAAAAAGCCAAGAATTGGTAGAGGAAATGAAGCCTGTCACTGAAAGGCATGAAGTAATTCAGAAGACTTTTCAAACCCAGGAGTTTGAAAAAAACTTAAAATTGAATTTATTGTAATGATGAAAAGAGAAGTTTTAGATAATAGTGGATAAAGATGTTCTACTTTTGGTGAGGGGGTTATTTTTGGTAATGCATGGTATAGCAAATATAGTTTCCATTATTAAGGAATATTAATTATTTACAAGACAAAATTTTTGTTTTAAAAATAATGATTTCTGGGGCTGGAGCAGTGACTCAGCAGTTACAGCACTTGCCTGGCCTGCTTGAGTACATGGATTTGAACCCAGCTCATGTTCACAAGGAAGTGTTGGACCCATGAAAGTCACATAAAAAATAAATAATAAAAATTAATATTCTCTGTCTTTGTCTCTTTCTCTCTCTCTCTCTCTCTCACTGCCCCTCTCTCTTTAAAAAACATAATGTATTCTTTAAAACCTAGCATTCATAAAATGGTAATTCTGGAGTTAATTGGATCTATTAAATCCCTATGTGTTTGGAGGGAAGGATTTCATATCTGTGACCCTTTTTTTTCTTCAACCTTACCTTTCTAGATGTTTTTTTTTGAAAATGAATGCGTTCAGTGAACTCCAAAATAATGAACATATTAAACAATTATAAAAGAACCTCTGATTAGCTACTAAGTATTTTTTTTAAGAGAGAGGGACAGTGAGAGAGAGAGAGAGAATCAACTTTATTGAGTTTTTCACATGGCTTTCATTGCTTTGACACTTAGTTGTGTACATGGGTGCTGGGGTTTGAATCCGTGTACTGGTGCATGCCAGGCAAGCGCTGTAACCACTGAGCCATGGCTCCAACCCAGTACTTAGTATTTTTATTGACATTTGTCTACTGAATAAAGTAAGATAAATAAAAATGTTTTCTATAGGATATAATGCAATTATTTTCTTTTTAAATAAAATATTTAGTTTGGAAACCATTTTATTGTATTTGAAATGGTACTTAGTCTTAACAGTTCATTTTCTATTTTATAAAACTTATCTTTCCTGTATTATATATTTCAAATGCTCCTATGTTTAAATATTCATTAGAAACATAACTAAACATTGCGTAGTACTCAATTGAATTGATGTGTTGTCATATGCGTAAATGTTGTCTTATCATTGAACATTTATACTGCTTTTAATTTTTACTCCTGTTAATAGTGATATAATAAATACAAATATTTGTGTGTCTGTGTGTGCTTAACTCCTTGGGAAGATTTATAAGAATGTTATTAGTGTCAAAAGATATGAACATTTATGACTCTACACATATTACTCAATTTCCAACAGAAAGTTCATTGCATTTTACAAGAGGGCTACTTTACTATAGAACCACCATGCCACTATTAGCTATGTTTCATTATACACACCATCAACATTTCTGAAATATTTCTTTTTTATAAAATGAAGCATGTTCTATTTAACACCCTATAAGTATGAGCATTACATGAAGTAATACAAAAATAAATTAATTAAAGTCTTTTTGAAACATGCCCCTTTTCTTCTGAGAAATTGATCTGTTTTAATGGTTTCACATATTGTCCATTTCACAAAGCTGATGATTACCAAGTGTGTCTTTGGATTCTCTGGTATGTTGAAGTTACGTTCCCTAGTGTGCTTCATGGTTATGCAATACCCTACAATTAAGCCACTTGCTCTGTTATCCATCTCAGTTTTGTTTTCTCTTTCCACAAGACAGTTAAATTCTTCGTAGGTAATGCAAACCATAAAGCCCTCCTTAACTCATACTCTGACGACACCAAATGCAATTCCTTTACTCACTAAGTATTTCTGATTTATCACTTAAAATATTCCTCATACATGCAACTTCCTGTAATGTCTCTGTTACAAGTGTTGGGCTCATGTTTGGGTCTGGCAGCATTTTTGTGACTCTCATAATTCAATCTCTTCCCTCTTATTTAGAGCTTCTATTTATTTCTACATTGCTAATTCAGAAAAATGATGTGTATTATTTCATTATACCAATAAAATAAAAACTGAAATATAAAAGTAAGGACAAGTGTGAAATATTGAACAGTCTGTAATGTTATATATACATATTTTTTTTTTCAGAAGATCTAGGATAAGCAAAATTTAAGTCTCAGATCAACACTTAGCTTTGAGTTGTCTGCCAGACTCAAAAATCTTCCAGTTCACTCTGCACATAGCTTCAGGACAGAAACTACCAGAAATGTTGCAAGAAATATTACTTTAAACTACTGCTTTCATTGTGCTGCTCCTCAGGGAACAGAAACGTCAATGGCTTTCTCTTATTCTACCACAGAGGTCTAAATTACTTTACCTGATTTTAAGATCTGCTTTAATTTGATCTCATATAATAGATCTAACTTAATTTTCCATACACAGCCACCTAGTGTTGCCAGTGTCCCCATTATCCCATGAGGTTGCCATACAATTTCATTATATATAATATATAAAATTATATATATATATATATATATATATATATATATATATATATATATATATTTAGTTTATCTCTCACTCTGCAATTATTTTCATCTCTAATTTCTTTAAATCTCAGGTTCCTTCTAAGCCTCACCACTCTGCAAAGGCATATTCTGACTATTTAAGCCCCATGAATTCCTTTCTCCATTCATTGATATATAATACTCTGTTTTTTTAAGGCTGGTCTCAAACTCCTGGACTCAAATGCTCCTCTTGTCTCTGTCTCCCAAGTAATTGAAACTAAAAGTACATGCCATTGTCCCCAGCTTTACATACTTCATTTATTTTTAGGAGTTTTGTTATCATAATCTCAACTTTGGATATATAATATCAGCAGGACAAAAATAACCTATGCTGACTTAGGTCACATATTTTGTTTAATACATAAATTGTGTATGTGATATAGAAATTCAAAATATAAAAGAAAGTATTATAAACCATATATGGAAATATAATTTAAAAGGATAGATTGATGTGATGGTTTAGAAAATTAATAATGGATAATTAAACTAGATGTAGGAATCAGATTGATTTTTAAAGATTTTTATTTTATGTGTGTGTGTTGTTTTGTTTTATGTAGCCATGGCTTTTGAGCTGAAATCTATCAGCATTTTTGTGTCCCTTATGGAATTTAGACAAAGTCTTGAATACAAGATGAATGAGTGGTTAATACTTAGTTTTTATATTATTAAAACATAAATACATACATTTTCATTTTGAGATACTTAAATATTAAAGAAACGTTAATCATTTCATTTCAGATAATAGTGCTGTTGGCACTTCCAAAGGTTAGCTTCTGTAGAGTTAAATTTGCAAAATTTACACTTTTAAATTGATGGTTCCTGGAGGAATCCACTGTGAAGAGGAAAAAATTACATGCCAAAAGGGATTGCACATCATGATTCTCTGGAAGATCTTGGGTTCTGTCATTAGAAATGCAAAGTGCACATCTCAGTTTAATTTGGATCAATTAAGATACTAGTGGAATGAAAAGGTGATATTTGTGAAGGCAGAAGCTTGAGCAGGTTAATGGGTGATTGGAATGCTTAACAAGTTGGAGAGAATCTTTCTCTTAGTTGGAAACAACAAAGTTGAAAATTACAAAATCAACGGAAAAAGATGAGCGAGAGAGGCAAACTAATAGTATTGGGCAAGTAGGAAAATAGTGTAGATATTCTCAGAAATAAAAATATCAATATGAAAATGAAAAAAACAAAATGGCTGAAGAACACTATGCTAAAAAAAGAAGATACATATTTCTATATTTATAGTGGTATAAAATATAGTTAGTATATCCTGTTAACAGATAGCTTTAATTAATTTCAGATTTATAATTATAATTAAGATTTAGCTTACTAAAAATTACAGTTTTGCAGCTTTTGACAAAGTAGCCATATTTCATAAATTCATCATGAAATAGCGACACCATTCAAAACTGGCTAAAAAACCATCCACCCACAATTAATACTCAGACAGCCAAATATGGATAATGGAATAAGAGGTTTCTAATAATGAAACCAATAATAAATATAACTGAACCACTTTCAACTAGATAGTCTAGGAAATAATAATTTTCTGTAATGATTGATTGAAGTGAGTATGCATCAGAAAATGGATTATAAGATAAGTTTATGTCATATTAACAAGAAAGTAAAGATTTTACTTAATAATGTTATCTTTTAAATGAAATATGATTTGAATTTTATGATGGACTAAGTGCATGTGCTAACATCTAGAATACCTATACACATAATAAGTCATTAAAAATAAATGGTTAGAAATAGACAAAAAGTCTACAGACCTTTTTCCAAAGGTACCAAAATGACTAAAAAGTACATGAATGGATGCTACATACATTTAGTCACCAGGGAAATGCAAATCAAAACCACAATGAAATAATGCCTCACATCTACATAGAAGACTATAAATAAAAGGATTACAAATTACATGCATTGGCAAGGATATGAAGAAATCAGAAGTTTCACACCCTATTGGTTGCAATGTAAAATGGGACTGCCACATTGGAAGATAGTAGTTCTGCCAATGATTAAACTACGTGACCCAGGAATTTCACACCCATGCACAAAAGCCAAGAAACATAAACATATGTTCAAGCAAAAACTGGACATTTATAGAAGCTTTAGTCATAAAAGACAAAAGGTGAAAGAAGCCAAGTGTCTATCAGTCAATGAAAAGATAAGGAGCAGTACTATATCCAGACAATGGAAGTAAAGAAATGACTTAGTGGCAACTGCTTTAACACAAATGAACCTTGAAAATATTATTTATTCTTATTGGAAAAAGCCAGTCAAATGGACCACACAGTTTTATACCAGTTACATGAAATATCTAGACTAGGAAAATCGATAGATTTAGAGAGTAGATTACTATTTTCTTAAAGCTAGGAGATCTCAAATTTGGAAAATCATGGGTAAGTGAACTGGGGATTCTTTTGGGGGAAATGAAATTTTCCAAATTTACTTTGGAAATGGAAGCATTTACAAAAGTAATGAAACACGGATTTTGTCCTGTGCATATCACCGAATCATATCCCATCATATGTAACATGTGAAGTTTTAAAATTTACATTTTCATTTAGCATGATAGATAATAATAATTAATAAATAGCCAGTGATCATATTACTCTAAGTAGGAGTAATAAGATTAAGATTGATCGACAGTAATCCAGTTAGTTTAATCAAAAACAGAAGAAGAAATGCCAAAATCAAAGCATTATTTTGGAAGAAAATAATGTAGATTTAAAAATGCATTGTCATACTTTTGCGAAAATGAAAAATGTAGTTCAATTAGTTCAATTTGCTCAAATTGAGATGATTCCAAGATTTCTTACTAATAATCCATATCTTTTGGACTTTGGGTGTGTATAAATTACTGGTAATATTTTTAAAACAAAGTGCACTATTGTTCTGCATGTATTTTTTGAAACTAAGGTTTGCAAGTAAAAATCAATGCAAAATTTTCAAACTTCCAACTATTAATTTCACTTTGTGTGTGTGTGTGTGTGTGTGTGCGTGCGCTGGTGATTGAACTAGGACCCTATACACAGAAGGCTCTCACTAGTGATTTGAAATCTCAGCCCTGATTTATTTTAAAAAAGTATTGTACATCTTTAATGGAAAACAATAATAATTTCAAGATTGTTTTGAGATTTTTGGTTTTGATGTGTAAGTAAATTTAAATCTTTCTAAACATTTCACAGTGTGTAGAATTTTCTTTCTATTGTGAACCAATAAAATAATGCAATGAAGCATGTTCTTCATAATTTTGCATTACTAACAATATCTGATTTTAAAAAAATAAAATATACTTAGTATTGTTATAACTGATATTAGATACCAAGACACTAAGTCCTTACCACTGTGGTTGACTAATTTTGCTATTGACAGGTTTGCAAAAGAACATAAATTTCCTGTTTTATTCTTTTATTTTTCCTTTTTAATATTCTTTTAATTGATTTGAAAATTGTAGATTCAATATCTGTTCTTCCTAAATCTTTTGCACAGCTAAAGAATTAGTCAAGAGTGACAAGAGACAACCAAAAGAATGGGAGAAAATCTTTGCCAGCTACACCTCAGACACAGGGCTAATATCCAGAATATACAAAGAACTAAAAACTAAAAACAAAATCACAAATATTCCAATCAATAAATGGGCTATGGATCTAAAAAGAAATTTCTCTCCAGAGGAAGCCCAGAAAGCCCATTAATATATGATAAAATGCTCTACGTCATTAGCAATAAGAGACTTCAATGTGATTCCACCTTACTCCTGTTAGAGTGGCAAAAATGAAGAATACGAAGGACAGATACTGGAGGAGCTATGGGAAAAGAAGAACACTGTCACATTGCTGGTGGGATTGCAAACTGGTTCAGCCACTATGGAAAGCAGTGTGGAGACTCCTCAAAAATTAGGGCTGGAACCACCATATGACCGAGCTATCCCACTCCTGGGTATTTTCCCAAAAGAGTTAGAATCAGCACATTATAGAGATATGGCTTCATCAATGTTTATAGCAGCTCAATTTACTATAACTAGACTATGGACCAAACCAGATGCCCCTCACTGGATGAGTGGATTAATAACTTGGTACATATATACAATGGAATACTACTCGGCCATCAGAGAAAATGATATTATGGCTTTTGAAGTCAAATGGATGGAGATGGAAAAAATTATGCT